>PVIC010043468.1:0-15396 GCA_004025085.1 Thryonomys swinderianus | reverse complement strand
CAGAAAACCAGAGAATAGTAAAAGTCGTATCTAATTTCCATGTTTATCTCATATATTAGTTTGAAATTAAAGGGGCAGGCAGAGGTATATATTGGATTCAAACCTATATGTAGCCATAGGGGAATAAGAGAATGAAACTCATTTTATAATTGGCCTACAATATACCAGGTATGGTGCCAAGGTAAATTCAACTTATTCCCACAGGTATGTGTTATTATATCTCTTTCACAAGTCAGAAAACTTGAATTTAAAGTAAAATAAAAGAAAAAAATAGACTACTGAAATGAACAGACATTTCTCAGAATAAATACAAATGGCCAATAAATACATGGAAAAACACTCAGTATCCCTGGTCATTAGAGAAGTATAAATTAAAACAACACTGAGATTCCATTTTACTCCAGAAATAAGGGTTATCATGAAAAAAATCAAATAATACCAAATGCTAGTGAGAGTTCAGGGTAAAAGAAACCCTTCTATATTGTTGGTGGGAATGTACACTAGTGCAATCAGTATGGGGATCAGTACAGATATTCCTCAAAAAATTAAAAGTACAAATTCCATTTGACTAAGGTATTTATCTCCTAGGTTTCTTCCTGAAAGACTTAAAGATAAACACATTACAATAATACATACATACCCATGATTATAACAGCCCAACTTGTAATAGCTAAATCTTGAAAGTGGTCTATCTGTGGTCTATCTGTAGAGGAACTGATAAAAAATGTGGTATTTATACAAAATATAGTACTACTTTGAATAAGGAAGGATAAACTTGAGTCGTTTATGGGGAAATGGATGCACCTTGAGACCACAATGCTAAGTGAAATAAACCAGATGAACAAGCTTAAATTTGACATAAATTATCTTAAACAAGAAACCCAAAGTGTAAATAAAGATAATATAAAAGATACTAGTAAACAGGGAGACTGATATTTTGAAAATGGCAAAGGGACAAAGAGATGGAGGGAGAAAGTAGGTAGGAAAGGGAAAAAGGATGCAAAAAGATCTAATGTGTGTTATATACATGTATGAATTCCCCATAAGGAATGTAATTTTTACATGTACTGCAAACATATATTAATAAAAATTGGAAAAGATCCAAAGCAATGAAGTAACTTGTCAGAAGTCCTACAGCTAGTAAGTATTAAAGGCAGAGCATAGATCTTAGTCTTCTGTCTTTAAAATCCATGTTCTGTCTGCTTCTGTAAGGTGGCTCTTCATCTCTTTATGTTGCCTTCAGTCTGGAATAGGTAGTTTGATGTGTTAGATTTACATCTGGAAGTTGTCTTCATGTGGCCCTTAACACTCAGTAAAACCTATTATTTTCCACTCAGAACCTATATTCCATTAATTGAATTTTTCTATTCATGGCATCATAAAAACCTCTAGGTAGTGTTGGAGGGGGGAGCCCAACAGGCTGGGGATTTAGCTCACTGGTTCCAGCATCTGCCTTGCAAGTGCAAGGTCCTAAATTCAGTCCTGGCTAACCACATACCACAATGCCAGGGAACCCACCAGCAATCAGTACCACACAATGCTGTGCATGGTGGTTCATGCCTATAACTCCAGCACTCAGGAGGCAGAGGCAGGAGGACTGCTATGAGTTCGAGGCTTGCCTAGGCTACATAGTGAGCTCAGGGCCAGACTGAAATAAAAAGCAAGACCCTATCTCAAAAAAAAAAAAAAACCAAACCTGAATTCATTTGTTTTCTCCTTCTAGCAATGACCTTACAGGAATGAATAAGTATAAATATCTTGAAGGTGATGGATTTTTGTCATATCAAAGAAAAGAAAAAATAATGATAAAGGCCAAAGGTGAAGTACCTTCCGTTATAAGAAGAAATATGACATGGACTTTAACAGGAGGCCTTTAGCTTAGCTCAGGCTTTGGCAGAAAGGGAACATATGACTTTTGTTACACAGTCCAGCCAAGTATTCAAAATATATTGAGTTTCCTGGTTAAAGAATTATGTTTATTGTTTTCTCTAATCAATTCTACTTCACAAAAGAATGATATATCATTTTTAACTTCTCGGAAGAAAGAAGTATTGGAAAGTTAACAAATAAAGTACATGTTAAAGGAAGTGGGTACAGAGTGAGTTCTTAATCTACAAGAAGATGTATGACCCAGTCTTTAAGCTCATAGGAAACTGTGACCTCCAAAAAGCACCCTTGATCCTCAAGAGAACTATTCTTTAACAAAATCTCCACAATAATAATGAATAATAGCCTGCCAAAGAATATAAATAGAAAAGGATTTAATATATATCCTTTAGTTATGAGATTATTGGCCAAGGGAGTCTTGTGCTAATAACATCATTCCTGGTGCCCCCAAATCAAATTCTCCAGAAAATAATATTCACATTATTCACCCTTATCAAGAAGGAAGATATTCCTTTCTAATTTACAGCCAAATTGGCATTTATTTTTCTATAAGGGGAATAAAAAAATCAAAATGATAAAATAATACCATTTTGAAGTAGCTTTTAATGTGCTGATCTAACTATAGCTTTGAATTTATAATAGGATAGTTTCCATGTTTGATATCTAAATGGAATGAATCTCTGGTAAGAATGAAAAATGAAAATAGCCTGAATTATTTCCCATCATTTGCTTATTTCCATAACTGTTGCTGGCCTTGGGTAGTTCTCCATCTTCTCCCTCCATACTTCACCCTCTTACTCTCAGGAATGCTGTCCAATAGAAAACTGAACACACAAAAATGAAGAATTTTTCGCCAGGGGTGGTGGCTCACACCTGTAATCCCAGCACTCGGGAGGCAGAGGCAGGAGGATTGCTGAGTTCGAGGCTTGCCTGGGATACAGAGTGAGCTCAGGGCCAGCCTGAACTACAAAGCGAGACCCTGTCTCAAAAAAAAAAAAAAAGATGAATTTTTCTTGCATCATCAGGCCTTTGAAGCACAAAAGCAGACTGCATCAATTAAAAAAAAGCACTCAAATATATTTTCTATCTTCTGATTATTCAAACTAAAATATGGGCCATTTCTCAATAGATTCCTTCACATTTAATATTATAAAAGGGAGGAAGGATATAAAATACATGTATTAATAAATATGCATACGGTGCTTTATACAATTTTCATATTTGTAGTTACTAAACCTATTCCAGTCATTATCACTCTATATAAATACCTCTTGCTTATACTTACAAGATAATTGTTAATAACTTCATTAATAGTAAGCTACTTATTAGTTACTTGTTATATATTTTTAAAAAACAAGATTAGAACCATTTAATGAATCTTCCATCTGCTGGTCTAGTATTTTTACTCATGTTAAGTATCAAATGTGGAGAGAAGTGTTCAATTTTTATATAAGAGGTCACTATAGATTTGGGTTTTTTTCCTTGAAATAGAGTTCTCAACATAACCTTATATGGTACTTTACAGTCATCAAAACTGCCACAGACCTTCTGGAATATCCTAAATTAAACAAAGACTTTGTAATTCACCTCTGCACTTGGTAACAATCACAGTAACTTTCATGTAAGCAGCAGCTCTGAGGAATTACAAGCACAGGACCATACACTGAGCCTGAAGACCAAAGTCTGTCTATGAACTGGGATGTGCAATCTATAATGAATGATATTATCACTGGGCTATTGCAGATAAACATCTTTTTCCTAATTGCTGAGTTTTGGAATCTTAGTGAGTCCTATGTAATGTTCTTAGGTGGGCAAAGTGAAAAAGGTCCCGTGAAACTGTTGAATTAAGCACACAAAAACTTAAGTTTCACTTTGCCCACTTTGTCTAAAATTTGTTGTAAAAAGACACTGACATCCTACTGGGATTTTCTGGAAAAAAGGAATCCCCCTTTCACTCAGCCAAGGAGCAAGGGCTGCACGAGTCATAAAGGATGAACCCAGGATTCAGGTGGTAACTATCCAGCTCCGACACCTTCACTGCTGCTTCTGATGAGCCACAAGTGAACACCGGACCTGTGTAGCCATTATACGCCGAGGTACTTTAATATCCACAGTACAAGAACTGATAGTGGTTGATTTTAGGTGCTTAGATCTGTAATTCTGGAAGTGGAACAACAGTAATAAACACTTCAGTGGTTTCAAGGTATGTTTGCTTCTTCAGAACTTACGAATCAGGTGTTAATTATCCCACTGTGAAGACAGAAAACCAAGCCTCAAAGAAACGAACTAGCCTCGCAGAGGGGACTCCCGTGCTGAGGGCAGAACCCCCTTGCAGAGCGCCCGGAGCGTGACTGCGCTGTGCGCTCGGCAGTCGCTGTCCATCAGGTCCTGTTCCCGTCCCGGCGGAGACACTTTCTAAACCTTATGAACCTCAAACCCACCCCTGGGATACACTTTCTGCATCTCTTTGTGCACTCTGATACCTCATCTATGAACCTTTTCTTTAAAATTGTTATATTTTAAAAGTACTTTTTCTGTTGCTCTAAGGACAAAAGTAACGTTGTGACCATCTGGATCTGTGTTTCAGTTCTCCAAACAGCTCCTTCACGTTTGTCCCCGTTCAGTGAGTAACTCACCACACTGTCATGATCTCTCTAACTTGTATATGCCTAAAGATTATAAGTCAAAAAATGATGTTCTATGTGCCCTGTAAGGTTAAATATTCAAAAATTGCCTTACACATTAACATCATTCTCATTTTATTGGTTTGCTGACAGTACAAAAATAGACTACTAAAGTCACAATGCCGTATCTGGAAATTGACGCTAAAAACTTCCTACTGTTACTACGTTGGGCTGATTTAATATGTTTGCCAGTAAGGATTGTTTATTTGAGTATATTCTATCATATTATATGCTTCTTTATTCAAGCACGCACTTAACTCAGCACGAGTAGAACCAAAAATTGGTAACTGGCAGGCAGCAAGCCAATTTAATGCTCACATGTGTTAGATTTTGTTTCTCCCATTTTCATTTTTGACATGTAGTTGGCTTAAAAAGCTGGAGGTTTCATACAGATTTCCAGACTCACCTAAAAATCTAGACTTCTAAACTCCCACTTAAATTTGAATATTTATTATTATTAGGCAAATTTTTCCCCCAGAGTAAATCAAGCACATGGGCCGGGGCAGAGGCTGCCCTCTCTAGGGTTCCTAAGCCAAGATACTTTTACCATGTATCTCGAATGCTTCTTACTTTATTCTTAAAGGGGTCTGAAGGGGTTCCATTCTACAGTGTGAAAAGTTCTTTCTTTAAGCTTATTTTTTGGAGGCCATTTCTAATAATTTATTTGGTTTTTTAATACTATGAGTACCTGTAATCTGCAATGGATTTATTATAGAATACACTAACAGCCTACACCACTTTCTCCTTCACCAAAGGCTTGTAACTTTGCAAAACGATTGTCAAATTATAATTTCTGACAGGTATTAGCTTATCTGGTTTATCCCAGTTGAAGATCCCTATTTCTGGACGTGGACCTCGCAATCTTTGGTGAGAAAAATGTTGGCATGCATGTCTTTCACCATAATGTCACTCCATGAATACCTTGCATGGCTAAAAGAACTTCTCCAATGTAGTGAAGGGGACTAATTAGTTGACCTTAAAGATGGAAAATTACCTGGATGGGCCCAATCTAATCCTATCAACCCTTTAAAAGCAGAGGATTTTTTTGGGCTGCAGGTAGAAGGAAAATGGGAAAGCAGCAGTCAGAGAGATGAAGCACAAGGGGCCCCACTAGGTCCGGCTTTGAAGATGCTTGGGCCATAAACCAAGGAGATGCCTTTACCAGCCAAGAGTGATCCTCTCCTTCTACCTGCAAGGAAATGAGCGGCCTGGTCCCCCGCATGAAACAGAATTCTTACAATGACTTGAACATAGTTAGAAGAACCCCAGAATCTTTAGATAAAAAGCTCAAGTTGCCTAATCCCTTGAGTTTGGCTTGTATAAGATCTTACACAGAGTATCGAGTTAAACCTGCCTGGACTTCTGATCTATGGAAAGTGAGATAATAAATTTGTTATCTTTAAGGGCACTAAGTTCTTGTTAACTTCTTGAGGCAATGACAGAAAAATATGACCGCTAATCAGCAGCATCAGATAGACTCAAGGTGCTTCATTCAGAACAATCGTTTCCTTATTGGTGTTGACCATTTGTTTCTACGCAAATGGCAACAGTGGAGTCTGTATGAGTTTTCTATCACTACCACAACAAATGAGCACAAACAGAAAATAAAAAGGCAAAATTTCTGAGAAAATAAAAAGTAATGAGTAAATCATATGGAAACTGAACCTTTTCAATTTAAATCTTTGAGCATTATCTCTTTAACACTAATGCAGGAGGCAAGAAAAAGCTGTATATCTTTGACTTACACAAGCCATTTCTCAAAAGAGTAATTTCATTATCATTACAGCTGTTAAATACTTAATAGGCCTTTAAAATTATAGCCCTCCAAAATTATCACTCTTCCATGGTGTAGAATATACTTCTGTTTCTAATTTTACCTGGCCCAAACTTGCTCTGCAGAGTCTGTGCCTTTTCCTACCTTTAATAAAACTTGGCTACTATTAAAAAATAAAATAAAGGCACATGTAGAGCATCGTCTTTTGCCAAAGTTTGTTTTTCAAATAATATTACATGTGGTACCCAGGTGTTGCCGAGACAGTGGCTCTACCGCAGAGGAACGGACCACAGTCAAGAGGATCCAAATTGCAAGACGCAGTTTTTAGTTCTGAAAACATCACTCAATTCCATTAATTTTGTCCAGTCTGTCTCTTAGAATATGTCCCTACCACGATTGAAGAATAATTAAAAGAATAGCGACCAAGCTTTTATTCCAGTCTGACATGCAGCAGGCACTCAGTATTATTTAGCATCATTTAAACCATTATTCTATTTTTCGCCATGCCTGTGAAGATGGCTGTGTTTCTTTCAAAATGTTTTATAGCTGAACTCGGGACATTATTATTTCCCGGGCTGCTTCACCTGAATAAAGGCAATTCTAGAGCAGTAATAGCAAACTTTTTAGAGACCAAGTGCCCAAACTGGAAGCCGAAGTCCACTTATTTGTCACAAAGTGCCAACACTGCAGTTAGACCTGCACATCTGATTCTCCGCTGCTGGGGTAACTCGGCTCGCTGCAAGCCTGCTGTGGCGCACGCGCCATAGGCTCTTAGGATGGTCCTATGGATGCACAGAGCCATTGTATGAATTCCCACCCTTCTATTCTTGTATATTTATTTGTTAACAGGGAAAACTAAGGAAATAGTTTGAGTGTTCTCGTTGTAATTATGAAATAATATGTGCAAAAAACACCAAGTGCAAAAGACAATGGTTACCAAAACCGTCAAATGGTCAGACATCAGGGTAAAAGTCAGGGCTATTTGGTCAGTTTTGCTCTAGTAAGGATGATGAAGAAAGGCAATAAAAAGGAGGAGGGACAAGAAAAGGGAGAAAGCATAGGTAAAGAACAGAAAGCAAGTAAGGAGAAAGAAAGAAGTAAAGGAGAGGGAAGAAACCAAATAGTGGGGGAAAAGGAAGAAGGAAGAGAGGAGAGCAGGAGAGAAGCTGAGAAGGAGACAGGTCTGCGCCCAGCACAGAGCTAAGGTGAGCGCGCAGGAGGGTATAGAAGGATAACAGGGAGGAGCCTGGGTTGACAACTGAACAAGTTCCTCTCATCCTTCTGTGACCCTGTTGTGAAAGGAAATGCCTGTCACTCTATAAAACTGAAGCTCAGACTTCTCTCAGTCTATGGTGCAGAGACATCACTGGACAACCACTTGGACTTGTCTGCCTGACTGCATGGGAGTCACCCCTGCCTCTCCGAGGTCAAACTTTTACCTCACAGAAGCACAGGCACAAAGTAAAGTCTACTGAGTGATAGCCGTTTTGCTGAGATCAGTGGCCTGCTAGTGAACAAGAGAAGGCAAGGCAGCCAATAGTTCTGGAGGTGACAACACTGATATTTATCATTCATATTATTTTGCTTTCGTTTTCTATTTTTTGTAAAACAAAAATGTCTATACCAACATATAACATCCTAAATTGTGTTTGACTCAGATACTCCCCTTCTAAGTATCTTCCTGAAAGAGAAAAAAAAAAGCACTTTATATCACAATGATACATGTGAACCCATGGGGAAAGGGGACCAAAAGAGAATAGGACCAAGAAATGGAGGGAGGAGGAAGGCAGAGAAGGAAGGGAGGGAGAATTAAGAGAGAGGAAAGAAAATGGACGTGAAAATATTAAGCTGTGTTACATATAGGTACCACTTTCCTATGAGTAATGGAATCATGTACTGCAAACATGCACTAATACAAAAAATTCTAAAAAATTCTCTAATATCCAAAAAATATTGTTTCTTTTCTTTTTTCTTCCAGTACGGGGGATTGAACATATCCAGAATTTTTTTTTTAAATAGGGTCTCTGTAAGTCACTAAGTTTTTCAAACTGGGTTTGATCTTGTAATCCTCCTGCCTCTGCTTCCCAGAGTGCTGGGATTACAGCATATACTACCATCCCTAGCTTTAGTTTCTTAATTATATTTATAGATTAAATTTTCATATGTATTCTATAGGCAAAAACAATCTTTCAATATTAAAATTATATACTATACACTTTTATGGGGTAGAAATTCAATCATATTTCCATGAAAATAAAAAAAAACTCCATAGAATTCCAAATCTGGCAGAAGTGAAATTCTGCAATCTGTTGTTTTAACATGAAATTCAACAGGCACATTTCTCAGTCCATAAGAGACTTTCACCTTTCATCTTAGCATTAAATTTGGCAAGTTATCATGCAAGGTATGTCTTTTCTTTTTCAGTGTCATTCCACCTCCCACTGTTAGGTTGTGTGAAATTTGTTTCATATAATATGTAGCAAATTCATTTAAAATAATTAACTTATGCACATCCACCATATAAAAAAATAATATGAGAGCAGATACTGGCCTGGACACGGGGTTGCAGTAGAGATGGACAGAGGCAGACAGACCAGGAAGTGCAACAGCTCGAAACTATTTACTAATTGGAAGGCACCGCACCAGCCAGTCTGAACAAATGCAGACTGAAGACCACCAACATCGGCAGACTACCTGTGTGACCCAGCAAACACCAACCTGGAACACCAAGCACTTGATAAAGAATGAAGAGCCAGCGGAGTTAAATGGATAATTCTCTTTCTCGATTGAATGATCGCTTGTATGGGGCTGCCATTGCCCCAAATGAGAAAGAATGGAGAGGAAATAAATCCCAGTAGGTTGCTGCTAGTGAAAATATCAACGTTCACTTTCAGTATAAAAAGTTAGATGGGTTTGTAAAATATCTAAGTGGAGAAGTGACCACTGAGTCCAAGTAAGCTGGGAGATCAGATGTGGACTAGAGACATAGAGCTGAGTCCGCAGGCCAGTAAGATCTGAAACTTTGAGAAAGTACCTAAAGTTGGGGAGGGAGACGGGAGAAAGGAGATACAAGAGGAGGACCCAAAATACAACACTGAGGTTAGAGAAATCCAAGCTTTAGGTGGAGTTGAAGTATGTGGAAGGTGAGAAAAAAAGAGCTCAAAGAGGAAACCTGGATGTTTTCACGGAAGCTGCCTAAAACACTGTCGCCAAGAGAGGACACTAGAAAACCACTTAAATTCTCCACAGCACTGAGCTCAGCTCCCCGGATCGGACCACACGGCGGTCATGGCAGATTGTAACAGACGTGGTCTCCTAAGCGCTGGAGGCAGGAGCCACCCTGGAGAGGACAGTGTGGTAGAGGACGGAGGGGAAGCACAGGAAGCAAAGCCACCAGGGGGGCGACCGTGACAGGGGGCAGAGAGGTGAGGTGGGAGTGTTGAGAAGGATGGTATTCAGAGTTTGTTTTCAAGACGGAAGACTAAATTAGACTATATTGCCTTGCAATCTTCATGACAACTCTGATTTAGGGATATGTTACTTCTCCCATTTGCCAGATGAAAAACTGGAGTATCATGGACTGGGGATTTAGCTCAAGTGGTACCGCACCTGCCTTGGAAGCACAAGGGCCCGAGTTCAATCCCCAGAACCACACACACAAAGAAATGGAGTGTACTGGTGAGATTAAAGAACTAGGTCAAATTCTAATATCCCATACAAAAACAGGGCTGAAAATTTAACCTAATTCCTCTCATTCCAAAATTCTGGGATTCACCCTTACTATGTTTTCTTGTATTTGTTTGCTTGTATAACTAACTGTCCTCCTTCATTTTTAAAGACATTATTTTATTTTTATTTGATAAGTAATAATTTTATATATATATAATGGGACTCACTTCCTAAGTAAGATATGAGGTCTAACTCATTCTTGAATCCCTGTACGTACTGCAATATCTGCATGTTACCTGTGGGTACTTAGTGTGTGTAGTAGCAATGAATAAATGAACAAAATAACATCAGATTTTGGACTTTATAACAAAAATATAGAACTTTTTCTAGAACAATACTATAAAGAACAATAGAAATATAAGCTGGTTAGACTTTAAAATACTTAGAATCTAATTATAAAAATACTTAGAATCTAAAAGTTAAAAACTCAGAGAAGGGTGAAAACTAATTAAACTCATATTTTAATTATTCTTTGTTCACATCATTACACTTCCCAAGTAAACTGTTAAGAACTCGCCCCAGCCTCACAGCATCTCCAGTCTCCACGACAGTGGACAACCTGCTTGTTCCTGACTCTTTTATTTTCTCTGTATTTAAAATATATACAAGATCCCTGTTCCCATCAGGATTCCAGGCTCAGATAATGCTGGTTTCATTGTGATCTTCCAAATAAGATCAGCCTATTTGTATGGAAAGGAAAAGGTACATTCAATCACTGTAATATTGTGTATGCCTGGTAATAATAATAATTGGATTTTCCAAACATTCACATGATTGACAGATCTCTCCCAACCCCACATGTTTTGCTCAGCTGGGTTTTTTGTTTTGTTTTGTTTGGGTTTTTTTTGAGACAGGGTCTCCCTTTGTAGTTCAGGCTGGCACTGAGCTCACTATGTAGCCCAGGCAAGCCTCGAACTCAGCAATCCTCCTGTCTCTGCCTCCCGAGTGTTGGGATTACAGGCATGAGCCACCATGCCCGGCACTGTGGTATGTGGTATTGATTACTGGTGGGCATGAGTCACCACGGCCAACATTGTATGTGGTTATTGGATCAAGCTCAGGACCTTGCACTTGCGAGGCAGGTGCCAGAACCACTGAACTAAATCTCTGGCCCTTGCTCAGCTCTTTTGCTGCCATGTTATTTCAGAGGCCTTTTAATACAGTTGTTAATTGTTCCCTTAATCTTTCAAGTAAGCATCTTTAACAAGTAATCTAAGGTTAAAATAATGCACAATAATTCTAAAATGTGTGAATGAGCATGTCTGTCCTAAAATGTTAATAACTTAAGTTTCTGCTGACTTTTGTTTTGAACTTTTTCCAATAAACTCCTTTCTTTTCACATTTAGAAAATTCACTCTTTTAAAGTTGCAACAGCAAACCAGAGGTTTTCAGGTTAACAAAATCGTTTCACGCTGTCATGTGGAGTAGTTTGATTTGGTTTGAGCAAGATGGGCTAGAAAAGAAATTTGGCCCTTATCCAACTCCTAATCACACATACACTGTTAACGACTTGAGCCAAGTTAAATAAAATAAGGATGCCTTAAAGTAGGTTGAATTTGCATTCTGATTATTTGCAGACAGTTTTGAATCCCACAAGTTTTTTTTTTCTTCTGCATGTTTAATGTAAGGATTCCCTACTAGATTTTGCTCCCAGTATATCTATAAGCATCAAGTATTTTTTTCCAAAACAGGATATACTATACAATTTAGCTATTCATTTATGCAAATGATGGTAAACAGAATTATAAAGACAGATAATAAACAGCAAATGAGGTTATTTTGTTTCTCGCTTTATGTTGTCAGAGTTCTGAGCATGGTTTAGTGTTTTCTATTCATGACTTTATATTACCAAATTACTCCCTGATGGTGTCTCAGATGTGCTTTTGTCTGCAAATGAGAAGGAATAAAATACCAGGACATTAACGTTAAATTACAATCGTTAATGGTGTAAATACGAAAATAATTACTGCATCATACCATCAATTGTTATGTGTTCATTACTGAAGTTCTTGTAAAGCTTTCATTTTCTTGCTACAATTATTTTTTTCTTTTATTTTTGTCTGGCTATTTTATAGCCCTGGCAGTACTTTAGCAACATTCAGCAGTTACACAAGCCATTTAATCCTGCTCAAAGCTTCATTTAAACTTCATTAAGCTGCATTTTATTTGTGTATAGATGCTTTTTACTTCTTCTGACAGTCAAAAGGTACTTCTGGAGAAGGTGCTGGAAAGATGTGTCAAAGAAATCACCTAAAGCCAGCAGTAAACTTCAGAGAGGGTTTCAGACTTATCAACGTCACCCTACAAAATATCTTTATTAAATAATCAAGCTCATCTTGCCCCGATCCTCTAAAATTTTGACTTCAGGTTTTTCATCTTTCCCCCATTTTAATTCCCTTTAAAACATCGATTTATAATTGCATTGAGTATCTAGCAAGATGCCTGAGGTCTGGCGCCCGCTCCGTTCCTGCCCTCTCCGCCTCCCGGTTCTCCTTTTCCCACCCATCCCTGGTCCCAGAGTTCCTTCCTCCAGGCAGCACCGGAACCTGCACCCAGACCCGCATTCGGCCGCCTCGCCCCGAGTGCCGTCCAGATGTGCCCTTTTGTCTGCTCTGCACTTCGCCTCCGCCTGTCAGCCCCGAGCGGAGCCGCAGGGAAACTCGCTCCGGTCCAGAGCTGGAGGGGGCGGGGTGGAGCCGGCGGGTGGTCCAGTCCCAGCATCCGCAGCCCAGCGGGGGACCACGCGCGCTCACGCGCTCACACACACACACACACACTCACACACGTCCGTGTCACCTGTTCGCGCGGGGTAAAACTTCCCCCTTTT
This sequence comes from Thryonomys swinderianus, assembly GCA_004025085.1. Lineage (NCBI taxonomy): Eukaryota > Metazoa > Chordata > Mammalia > Rodentia > Thryonomyidae > Thryonomys > Thryonomys swinderianus. Next base: position 2,495 of record PVIC010043468.1, on the reverse strand, counting down.
CCCCACCCCCAACCCTGAGCCCACCTCTGGGAGTGCGGGAACAGCAAGACATCTTGTGCACAGCTTTTTCAAAATACGCGGAAGGAGGGGAAAAGTGCACCCCGGCTCCACCATAATTACACGTATTCCTAGCGCCTCCGCTTCCCTCTTTCCCACCTATCTCCTCTGCGATCGCCCGCCACCTCTTCCTGCCGACGCGCACGCGAAGCGCTCTCCCGAGCCACAGTCCTGGCGGGGAGCCGGGGCCTCGGGCTCTCCGTCCGGGTCCCTCTGCCCGTCGCTCGCCCCGGCGCTCTCCGCAACTCTTGCCAAGTGCGGCCTGACACTGCCCGCTCCCAGCGCCCAGTCAGTACTCGAAACTTTTTCTGGCCCTTTCTCCGGCCCCAAGTCAGAAACCTCCCAGATGCCCGACGCCCACGCTCCAAACCCAGACTCCAGAGGGAACGGGACGGCAGCCCCTGTTCCCGTGGGCACTGGACCTCGTGGTGCCCAGCCCTACTGTGCGCCAGGCCGGCGCGGGACGGACAGGGATGCGGTGGGCGCGGGGCGCAGCCAGCCGGCAGGTGCAACTTGCCCGCAACTCCCGGGTTCACGCCCTTGGGGCAGTGGGTTTGGCCCGAAGAGAACAAAGCTGGAGTCCGGGGACACTGTCAGCCTGGAGACGCTAAGACAATGGCAATAAAGGAAACTTGGAAGAAGACCGCCGCGCAAAGTTGTCTCTGAGTCCAGTGTCCTGGAATGGCCGCGGGCTTGCGCAGCAGACCCCAACCCCGAGCCCGGGCCCCGCGCGGCACAGCTCAAAACCCCTGCTGGGCAGCCGGTCCCAGGTTGCCAAGCAAATGCCCTGAGCGCCCGGGGCCGCCGGGAGGGCACTGGACGCGCGGAGCGCTGACAGCAGCCACCCAGAAAGAAGCCCCGTCAGCGCGCTCCCCTGGCTTTACCTTTCCGGGCTGCCGGGAGTCCGTGGCTCGCAATCTCTGGCTGTGCCCTCAGTCCCGGCGCTGCCAGGAACAGACAGCACGAGCCCGCTCCCCTGCGCCCCGCCCCTACGCGCCAGGCCCCGCCCCTACGCGCCAGGCCCCGCCCCCGGGCGCCAAGCCCCGCCTCTCCACCTTGGCTGGAGGCCAAGCTGAGCCACGACCCAGCGAGGTTCCGCGTGAACTGCGGCGCCTGCTCCCCACGCCGCCTTCGCCACCGTGGCTGCTGCATACCGAAGGCCAAGATGTCCCAGATTGTCAAAGGGTACCTCCCTCCAACAAAGGAGGGGCCTGGAAATGACCTCTACAACATGGCCACTCTGCCTGTGCTTCATGAGCCTCCAGTGTCCCTGTCACTGTCGCCGGCAGCTTACTGGAAATGCAAGTTTCTGCGACCCCCCCCCCCATGACTGACTCAGAATCTCTGGGAATGGGGCCTGAGCTAGCAAACTCTGAAATGACTGAAGTTGGAGAGGCACCACTCTTCCAAGAGAAGTGCTAACTGGTCGCGCAGATACAAGCTTTCTCAGTCCTGAGACCCAAGAGCGCACCCAGGCAGAGGTAACTTGGCAGTGTCCGCAGAGCAGGAGACCCTGCAGTCGCGCCCTGGATGTCATTCGTCTTGCTTTATTGACTGCAAAGTCTTTAGAGACAAACAGAGAGGGGAACACATTCACTTTTGATCTGACAGCTCTAATGAGCTCAAGGAAGAATTATGTAAACATTATTAAGCGTAATAAACACGTGTCGGAATCAGACAATCTTCTCCGGAGAAGGGCTGGCAAAAGCCAGCGTGCGCAGTTTTATTCATAATGTCTTTTTAACTTTATGTTGCCTGTGTAATAGGCCTTTGGCTTTGCTGTTGCCCAGACGGAAAATCATTACCCCAGTAATGGATGAGCCAGGTCAAAAGGAGAGCCCCTGAAATACTGGGCACTTTCATTCATAAGAGCTGGGGCTCAGACACATGGGGAAGAGTCTCCTGCCAACGGAGCCATTTGAATTATCCAACTGTTGCCCAGGCATCACTTGGCCCAAACTATAAAAAAATAAATAAAAGTCAGCCATGCGCCTTCCCCTTTCTCTGTAGCGAGTGCCCTTCCCTCTCCTCCCACAGCTTCAGACTCAAGCGCTAGAGGACTGGACGGTGCGGGCCGGAAGCAGCGTGTGCTTTGGCCTCCGCTGCTAGCTCCGGAAATGGGGAATGGGAACCCTTCTTTGGGGTATATTTAGGAGGCTGAAGTTTGCTCTGAAGGAAAATTTTCAATAGACTCCCCAGCAAGTGGGAATGGAGAACATGTTCCCTATTCCTTCAGGTTCCTTCTCCATAAGAAAATCCCACCAGTATTTTAATCACTTGAACATTTCAAAGGAAAGCATTATTATCAAGACAATCACACCATCAAAAAGTGCAATGTTGGTTTTGCTCCTATCCCAAACTCCCTGAGTGCTAAAAAAGATTAGAAGTGCACAAGGCTTATTCTAAGAGAGTAATAAAATTACAAGGGGAAAAAAAAA
>PVIC010043467.1:0-15390 GCA_004025085.1 Thryonomys swinderianus | reverse complement strand
TGTGATGAGGGGAAGGAATAAATATGATACAGAAAGAAAATAAAAGAGCATGTATAAGGGGGGAGGAGGGGGGAGTGGGTAGGGATATGGGTAAAAATGAGAATTAACTTGTGGTATATACTGGTACAAATTTCCCAATGTTATATGTGATTTTGAGATGTATATAAATTGTACCAATAAAGAATTCAATAAAAAAAGAAGAATCTCTCTCTATATATAGTGTTAATTATAAGTATAATATTAGATGTCAATATATTAAATGATTTTATTAATTTAAGGAATATCTCAGATATTAGATAATTTTGACACAGTGAACAGTAGTTTCCAAAGTTTTAATAACAAATGAAAATCTAAAGTACAGAATAAATGAAAGTAAAAGTTTATCACCAAATATCAAGAACTGACAGAAATTACTAGTATGTTACAAAGGGAAATAGAGGCACCACCAATACTAAGTAAAGGGCAGAAAACAGAGTAACCTAGATACTCCTTCCTTCTTTTTTCAAATCTCACCCATTTCTCAAACATTTGTAAATGAGATTGTCATATACATCTATACATAATTCAATAGATGAGTCAAGAGTGAGATTAAAATATTGTGGGAGAGTTTAAGCCAAACAAGATATGATAGATGTAGTGATACTTTCCATCTATACGATAAAGGGATATTATCATATTTGTAACAGTGAAGTATTAATGAATATTTTGAAAATCAAGGCATACCACATAAACTGGAAGATCAAGTCAGCCTCCTTACTAGTCAATATAGGGCAAAATTTTTTTAAAAAATAGCTGATATCACAGAGGAGGTTAACACAAAGATTGGAAAGTAAAAATTCTTAACACACATTTTGATGAGAAAGAATGATAAAAATAAGGAGTTTGAAGAGAATATTCTGGTTATTTGACATTTTTCATCAGAATGAAATTGGAGATGGTTGAACTAACAGTTTCTCTTTTGTGTTTTTTTTTTTTTTTTTTTTTTTTGCTCTTTTGGAGACAGGGTCTTGCTTTGTAGTTCAGGCTGGCCCTGAGCTCACTATGGTGTCCAGGCAAGCCGCCGCGAACTCAGCAATCCTCCCGTCTCTGCCTCCCACGTGTTGGGATTACAGGCGTGAGCCACCACGCCCAGCATTATATGTGGTAACCGGGGATCGAACTCAGGTCCTTACGCTTGCGAGGCAGGCGCCGGAACCACTGAGCTAACCCTCCGGCCCGCTTTTGTGTTTTTTTTTTTTTTACTTTATTTTGTATAGTGCCCCCTACAAGGCGATTGGTTTACTATTGGAAAACTTTTTTGTTCTTAGTGAACAATATGTTAACTGTTTGGGTATGAACTACCTACCTGACAGGAAAGACAGAAAGACACGAGCAAACAATTTACTCAGTCATGGGAGGCTGCATTACAATCGTCAACAAAAAATGTTAGAAATAGAAATCATACTTTTTTGGGGGGTACCAGGGATTGAACTCAGGCCCTTGTGTGTCCAACGTTGGTGCAGTACCACTTGAGCTAAATCCTCAGCCCCTAGATATCATACTTTTAAAATGTCTTCTTAAGCATGAGAAACAAATGCTTTATGAAAATCATGTGTCAAAGCAGACCGCATGATTTGATATAAAATCTATGGCCTCAGAAAGGTGTTTTTTACACACACGTGGAAGAATGTCTTTATTCAGAAAACAAAATAAATGAAAAAATACGAGGAATTATGTTTCAAAGAGAAGAAGGCTGAACGTTCATAGAAAATGTGTTACATAGTAAATGTATTCTGTTTTGTGCCTGGCTTGCTTTCTGCCAGAACACAATTGTACTTCCTGTCCTGCCCTCAATCCTTACTTCTCTGCAGTAGAGTTATTTTCTGGGCCTGGGTTACATAGTGCCTACTTACTTAAGCTCCTGAACTTGGTTAAACAGTCCTTTTCTACCGAAAGTGTAGTTTTTTCCCCCCTATCATTCATTATCATTTTTGGAATTGCATGTATTATTTATTCATAGTTTGTCTCTTCATTGACCTACAGTCATCATGATGCCTGACACGGTGCATATGTCTGGCTGTCACGTGATTTGTGTCAACTGCACGTTAAATCCCTAACCATTGAATAAATGAATATGTGATTGTTTTTTTCATATTTGTAAATGCAAAATAAAATCATGAATTTTAAACAAATAAAATGTTTTGACAGAATAAAAGAATAATACTGGAAGAATAAGTAAACAATTTTTTCAAATTATTGTTGTTTTAATATTAAAACTTTCAATTACCAAACCAGTGTGAGTAGTTACAAAAATTAGCTTGATGCAGTGTAGAAAAGCATAACAATCTCACTGAAGTAAAAGCTTAGTAATTATAAGGAATCAATCTGAAGTAGGCTTAGAGCTTTCTTAAAAACAAATTCATTTTTTAAAGCCTCGGCTATATCTATTTCTGTAATATTTTTGCAACAGATATATCGGCTTGCTTTCTTTTCTCATTGCTGAGTCTAAATATCTGGTACCCAAACTTAAAAGAGGAAAATCTCATATAGCTCACAGCTTGTAGGTGTTTCAGTTCATAGCTGGCTGCCTCCGCGGTAAGGTGGAGCGACGGAGGGGTTTGCAGAAGAGAAAAGCTACGTGGTGAGCAGAAGGCATTAGCCCAGCAAAGCAGTGTAGAAGTAACTGAGCAGCAGCAAGTGGGAAAGGCTAAGCAGTGACACCTTTCGGTCCCTTCCGTCTTATCCAGGGTACCCACCTCCCAGCAGAGTAGCACTCACAGCCAGGTAGGGCTCCCAAATCCTAGCATCGCATCATGATTCAGTTCCAGCCTCACATTCTTTATCTCAGCATCACACACCCTAGACCCAGCCACCTCTGAAAAGCCCCACCTAGGACTTCATGAGGATTTGGGAGGACACCTAGATACAAGCCACAACATATAGCAAATGCTAAAAGGTATTCTCAGGAAGAATGTATTAAAATTTCCATTTATTGCCTTATACCTTTTCCCTCATACTCTAATAAATTTTAAAATATCCGGAAAACACATACACAGCCTTTGAAATCAGGATTGGAGATTTGATCTATGCCAAATTGAATATTTAACAAGCATAGAAATGTTCTAATTAGATTTATAACCTATAGATACCATTAAGAAAAATTATTTTTAAGGAAAATATTAGGAAATTTTAAAAAAATTGCTCTGAAGCCCTGAGGTTTTACAGGCGAATACATTGGTGATTTAAAGCGAGACAACACAAGCACAACAAAAGCAGTTTAAAAGTTCTCTCATTAGATGCAGGCGAGGCAGTAAGTGCTGCTAGAGGAAGCTCATTTATACATTTGCACAGTATGTTTATGAAGCCTCTTCAAAATGTAACATACTCCTCTGTAGGGCAACATTATAAACAAGAGAGAGAGAAGATGTGCCACTGGGGAAATTACAGTAACTTAGAACATTGCATGTATGAATATGTATATAGATAATATAATTCAAAGTATTTATAATTTCTGTGAAAAAAGACTAAGTAGGTGAATGAGATAGAAAATGATTGATAGTTAAAATAATTAATTCAGTGAACTAAATAATTCAGCCTTTGCAGATAGAGAAAGCCCTCACTGAGAGCAAAATATTTGGATGGACTTGGAAGTAAAAAGATTAGTGTAGGAGACAAAAAATTAGAGAATAAACAAAATTTGCCAAATGTCTCAATAGATGCATAGAAATTACGCACTTGAGAATTGGAGCAAAAGTCAGGTACATTTTGGAAGGAAAAATGTGGCTCATTTACTTGCTTATAGATGAAGATAAAAGAAACAAGCAGTAGTTCAATCCCCAGCACATTAATTTGTCCATTGCCTATAAGCATTCAAGCATTGAAGTAAAACAGATAGTTGTATGTCTTGAGTTTGGAGTGCAGGTTAGGAATGAAGAGAAATATTTGTGGGTTATTAGCTTATAGTTATAATCTATGAGAAAAATAGTATTTGGTGATTAGAGATAAGAAAAGATTGAGACATTAAAAATGAGACTATAATATTTCATAAGCATCTTGAAGCATACACAAAAATAGTTATTTACCTTAATCTGGTTATCCATTGCTGCATAAATGTCTCACAAAATTAGTATTTTATAGCACCATTTAATAAGAGGCTGTCTTTCCTCCATTGAGGATGTTTGACTCCTTAGTCAAAGATAAGGTGGCTTAGTGTATCCGAGGTTGTTCCTGGATTTTCTAATCTATTCCACTGCTCCTCAGGTCTGTTACTTTGCCAGTACCATGCAGTTTATATCACAATGGCTTTATAGTACAGTTTTAATTTGGGGATTATAATACCCCCTGCCATGTCTTGGTTGCTTAGAATTGCTTTTGCTATTCTAGGTCTCTTGTGGTTCTAGATGAAGTTTTGTATTATTTTCTCTAGTTCTGTGAAGTATAGTGTTGGAATTTTAATTGAAATTGCATTGAATCTGTGTAGTAGTTGTGGGAGTATAGCCATTTTGACTATGTTGGTTCTCCCTACCCAGGAACAAGGGATGTCTTTCCACTTTATGATATCCTTTTCTATCTTGTTTTTCAAAAACTGGGCTTTAACTGGCCAAAAAACTAAAGCTAGACCTATCTCTTTCATCATGTACAAAACTAAATTCACAATGGATTTGAGACTTAAACATTAAAACAAAAACAATAAACCTGCTAGAAAACAGGTTAGGTAAAACTCTTGGAGACACTGGCTTAAGCAGAGACTTTAGGAATAAACCTCTATAGCACAAGAACTAGCAGAAAGAATCAACAAATGGGATCTCATCCTACTAGAAATCTTCTGCACAGCAAAAGAAATCACTGGCACCACTAAAAGACAACCAACAACATGGGAAAAATCTTTACTAGCTGTTTGTCAGACAAAGGGCTATTATCTACAATTTATAGAGTTTCAACAAATCAGTCTCAAGTTTAAAGACCCAATTCAAAAATGGGCATCTGAAATGAACAGACACTTGTCAGAGGCAGAAGTCAAAGCAGCCAAGAAGCATAGGAAGAAATGTTCAATATCACTGGTCATTCGAGAGATGCAAATGAAACAACACCGAGATTTCATCTCATTCCACAGAGAATGGCTACTATTGTGAAATCAACCAACAATAAATACTGGCGAGGCTGTGAGGAGAAAGGAACCCTTCTCCACTGTTGGTGGGATTGTAGACTCGTGCAACCATTGTGGAGATCTGTGTGGAGATTTCTCAGACTAGGATTGGAGGTCCCATTTGACCCTGCTATCCCCCTGCTAGGAATATACTCAAAGGAATCTAAATTCACATTGGAAAGGCATATGTACACCTTTGTTCATAGCAGCTCAGTTCATGATAGCCCCATCTTGGAAACCACCCAAATGCCCATCGGCTGGAGACTGGATAAAGAAGATGTGTGTGAGTGTTTTTTTTTTTAATGGAATCTTATTCTGCCATAATAAACGACAAGATTCATTCATTTATGTAAAAATGGATACACCTGGAGGATACACTAATAAGTGAAATAAATAGATCACAGATATGCAAATACCAGAACTTTTCTTTGATATGAGCACCTGTAGATGTAAAGGAGCTTTAGAATGTATGATAGTTTTGTAGAATGGGAAATATCCAAAGGGAATTTGGTATGGGAATGTAATGAGGGGAAGGAATAAATAGGATTCAGAAAGAAAATAAAAGAGCATGTATATAGGGGGTGGGGGGTGGGTAGGTAGGGATGTGAGTAAAAATGAATTGACCTGTGTCACATACGGCTACAAATTCCCCAATTTTATGTGTGATTGTGAGCTGTATATAAAATGTACCAATAAAGAATTGAATTAAAGATATTAGTATTTTATAGTGAAGTTAGTTGTAATACTCTGTTATTTTGTCAACAGCAATTCAAGCCATGTAAGCTTAGTGATTAATTTTTTCATATATGGCATTATGCTGACAGAAGCTATGGAATCTTGTTCTGATCCCAGGAAGCCTTTTCACTTGATTCACTCATGCCTTGTGCTCTCCAGGAAGGTTAGGAGTTGGATCAGGTGAGCTGATTTGGATAGAGCACCTGTGTGTGTGATCCTTCCAGAATGATGGTCTCAAAGTGATTACAGCTCTCATAATGGATGAGAGTTTCAAGAGAAAGTGTTCCCGTGGAAAGGGCTGAAAAGGATAACTTCAATCTGCTGTGAGATGTATCTTTCTCAAGAGAAGAACTGTACAAGGCCAGTTATATTCATTGCCAGATGTATACAGTTAACACATTTGATGAGAAATATATTTTTTAAATGGGCGTATTAAACACCAGTACACAAAATATGTACACATACACGTTGTGTGGTTTGCATGTATCCAACAGATGGTGTAACAGGCATAACCTCAACAGAGATGCCTCTTAAAAATATATGAACTGAGCCCAGGCAGGTCCTCAGATAAAGTTCACATGTTTCTTTGGAATGACCGCACAAAGAGAAATGGATTTCAATGTGCCCTCTGAACTCTTGAACCTGTGTCCTGGCTCTTTTGCATTCAAGAAATAAAGAAAAGCCTGTCTTTTCAGTTGAACAGTTTTCTTAAGATGCTTTTGGTCCATACAAGTTAGGAGAGTGAAAAATTGTCTCTGTCCCTGATAGTCAAAACTTCTGTAATCCATGTAAAATGCACGGAGGTTTTCTATACCTAGTTATCATCTTTTTCATCAGATGAAGGATATATCCACAAATTTCTTTAAAAAGAAGCTTTTCTCTACTGTAGGGATTTTATAAACCTTCAGTGAGAAAATGCCTTAAGGTTTTTAGAAGCCCTTCCATTTAAAAGGTAAGGCCTGTGGAGATGTATCTTAAGATCCTTAAAAGGTCTTTGTTTATCTGAAAAGGTCTATAAAGTATCCTCTTAAACCTCTCTATAGCCTTGAAAAGTTATTTATAGTCACAAGTTAGCCTTCATCTTAACACTGAGACAACTGTCTGATAGTGACCTGGTTTCGTTTTTTATTTTTTTTAATGTGTTTTTTTTGGCACGTGACAATGACTCTATGAGAATATTTTTCCTAGTTAGAAAAATTGTTCTGGTCTCTTAAAAATTCCTCAAAATGTAATTAAAATACTAGAAGTAGCTCTTCTATTCATCTGTATTTTGTCTTACGATAAGCAGGTAGAAGTAGGTAACTATCAGCTGCGATACTCAGTTCACCAATCTACTGAACTAGATCAGTGGAAAGTTCTCTGTGGTCCACATTATGAAGAATTCCACTATTGTATAATAAGACCTTCTTACTCTCTGCTGGCCAATATGATATTTCACTCTTGTTTCCTTCAGTTTATTACATACTGTGAGGAAGGATCCTCTTTAGATTTTGACTAGCATGCAGTTCCATAACAAATGTCATATATGTTTTTGCTATAATCTCATTTCAACCTCATATGAAAATTCTGTTCCACTTAATCTTGCTTTGAAACAAACAGTCCAAAACCTTGGAGGCTTTGAATAAAAGTCATGTTTCTGGTCTCATGATTTGGACACCAGAAATTCTACCAGAACTTTGTTAAAGTATCTTTTGGTGTACACAGCATTAGCACAGACTGGTGGCATTCAGTGAGGCTCACAATTCTATGAATCCTAAAATAATGAAGCCACTAGCCAAGATGAGAAATTAAATGTTGGGGGAGTAAATATAGATAATAAAGAGCCAACTACAGAAAAATACCATGAGTATAAGCCAACATGCGTCAGTTATAAACATCAATGTTAACGTAGACAAAGTAAAAAGATGAAAAGCAATTCTCTGTTATGAGAAACAGCAAAAAAAAAAAAAAAAAAAGAAAAAAGAAAGCAGAAGTGGTTATGCTATTTGCAGAGAAAGTTGATTTCAAACCAAAACAAATTAAGAGAGACAAAGAAGGTCGCTATATTCTTTTTTTTGGTTTGTTTTTGTTTTGTTTTTTAAATTGAATTCTTTATTGGTACAATTTATATACATCTCAAAATCACATATAACATTAGGAAATTTGTACCAGTATATGCCACAAGTTAATTCTCATTTTTACCCATATCCCTACCCACTCCCCCCTCCTCCCCCCTTTATACATGCTCTTTTATTTTCTTTCTGTATCGTATTTATTCCTTCCCCTCGAATGTGATGAGGGGAAGGAATAAATTTGTTTTTTTGTTTTTTGAGACAGGGTCTTGCTTTGCAGTTCTGGCTGGCCCTGAGCTCACTATGTAGCCCAGGCAAGCCTCGAACTCAGCAATCCTCCTGTCTCTGCCTCCCGAGTGCTGGGATTACAGGCGTGAGCCACCATGCCCGGCGTCGCTATATTCTTGTACAGGGATCAATCTAAGAGAAAGAGCAGATAATCAGAAATATATATGCACCAAATGTTAGTTCACTCAACTGAGGGAGACGGGGTAAGAGGATGCACATATTTTTATTGTTGAATATGATCATAATATATATGTAAAATGTACCCATAAATTCAATTACAAAAAGAAAATACTTCTGTATTTGAAAGGAAGTGAGATATAAACTATAAGACATTAATACAAAAGAAATCTATTAAAATAAAAATTTACATGAACATTAGGCTCCTTATATGGAAAGCTGCTAGGCATATTAGGCTAAAATATTCAAAATTCATCAAGATACCATTTATGTATGGATGTGCAAAAAGAAACAAAATAGATAAGAAACCTAGACAGTAATATGCTGCTTGACATTTGTATTATGCTTGTAGGGAAATTAGATGACTATCTGACAGATCAAGACTTGCTGTTCATGGAATTAGAACATGATATTAGATCAGATAATTTTAATTGCGAATAACACAACACTAAGATAGCATCCAAGAGACTGAGTGGTTATGTTAGCTGGACATTGAAAAAAGAATATTGTTAAATTCTCTGAATACCAAGGATATAAACTTTAGGGCCAAATGGTTTCTAATTCTATTTCTGAAAGCAGCAATCAGAATTGGATTTAGAATATCTGTTATTCACCCAATCTAGTAAAGATCTTTAAAAGCGATTATGACTTGAAATAGATAATATTGTTCTCAGTATAGTTCCATCGACAAATTCAGACCTCATTCTGAAACCCTCTGAGTCAAACACATGAATACAGAGACAGCTCACTAATGCGGCCTTCTGCTAGCATCATCCCTGCTGCTCTGCTTCTCACTTGGTATATTTTACACTTTCCATTTTCATCAAATGGAAGTAAACGAGATTAAACAGATTTATCAGTCTAACAGATACCCGGTGGTAGTCAATAGCAATGTTTTCATTTTCTAGCCCACGTTTAAATCACAAATGGAATGAATTATCGGATCACCATATAAAAGGTACTCCATATTTTTGTGTGATGGCTTTAAAAGCTTTTTGAAAATGAATACTAAAATGGTGTAAGAATTTTCACACTGTTTGCAGTACAATTTATATTTAGCAACTTAAGGAAATTGATTCATAAAAATGGAAGAATGACTAAGAAAATAGGAAGCTAAATAAATTATCAGCAAATGCTGGGAGAGCTTTTGAAGATGTGAAATAGTGTCTGCGCTCGCATTTAGTGCCCTCTTAGCAGGGTCTGTAAGTCGTGCCTCTAATAGGTGGACTGGAGTCACTTTAGGCTGAAGCTAGCAAAGTTTTTAAGACTATTTAAAACTGAAGGTGCATTAAGAGCACCTCAAGTCTGGATGACAGTCAAAGAAACAGGTTAAAAAATGTAGTTTTCCCAGCCTATTGTTCTCGCTGTTGGCAACTAGATGGTTGTATGCATAAATCAAAACACTCACAAGCTAAATGTCCAACTCTGTAGGTACTCACACGGCGTCCCCATCAAACTCATTTCGCTCTGCCTCTGAATGAAATGAGTGATTGATTGTTTGCAGCTTGCATGGCTCCAAGCTCCCTAGATCCATCTCTGCTCTCTGCACTCCGCACTGAGTTTGCATCATTGACTTTCTGCCAGCCATTTTGCTGCCAGGACTCTTAGTGACATTTAATGATCTTACAACATGACAGTGTCACATTCATCACTCTTTATCACTCGTGACAGATTCGGATTCAAATGCAGACATGAAATGGAGGCTGACTTCAATCCAGACTCTGATGTATAGTACTTTTGAACTGACAGCTATCAACAGGAATTGATGAGATACATGGAAGAGAAAATAACCTGTTGCTTGAGCAGTGATCAAAGACACCAGTTCTGGGGCAGTCCTGAGAAATCAAGGATAAGGATATAGTTCCTGTGAAAAACTGTGAGGTGGGAATATTTTAACTGTCATCTGAGTTGACATCAAATATTTATGTGAACTGAGAGAAGACAACTCACTTTGTATGTACTATTCTGGTTTAAGAAACAAATACCATGACATCCTTATATGCTCTTTACAGTGCTCTTAGTGAGAAAGGAAACTCAAAAGGTATAAAAGTCACTTAGAAGAAAATAAAAATTAATATAATTGCACAAAAGTTTTCTATGCTTTTGCATTTTTGCAGAATCATCTTAGGCACTATTTTATTACCTCCTAATTTCTTTTCTAACTCAGATACCTCCCTGATTTCTCTTCTTGCCCCAAACCACAAATATAAGCCTACAGGTCATGTACAGTGTCACTGAAATTTGTGTGCTCTGGAATATTAGTAATAGATCCTTATACTCATTAGCATATTGTTAGAGTGATTACAATGGATTTCTTAGTAGTCAGAAAGTTTACACTGAAAAGTAATGTGTAAATGTGAGCAGTTTGGGGGTTGAAAGCCCTCTGAGCCATTCTTAAGAGCTTAAAAGAAATCATTGCTTTTTAATTTTTTAGAAGCAAAAATAGTATGTTAAAAACTCTTTAATGGAGAGATTTTACTATTACATTATAAAGTTTTTTTTTATTTTTTCAGAAGAAAATAATAATCTTCTCAAATATAAACTGATATCAACCTGAAAACCTTGAGGTTAAGGACAATGGCTTGTAATTCTACATTCACATACAAGGTGGGACTAACATAGTGGGGTCTTTTTTAGAATTCAAAAGAATAAAAATACTGCCAGGCATGGTGGCTCATGCCTGTAATCCTAGCAGACAGGAGGCAGATGGAATAGGATTGCTCTGAGTTTGAGGACTGCCTGGGTTACATAGTGAGCCCAGGGCTAGCCTGAACTACAAAATGAGACCCTGTCTTCAAACAAACAAACAAACACACACACACGAACAAACTAACTAAAATCCTTATTATGACTTTACAATGAAAGATATCAGGCTTCCTATGTCACACTAACAGCAAAAAATGTGTGTGTGTGTGTGTGTGTGTGTGTGTGTAAGTAAAGGTTTATTTTGGCTCCCAGTTTATACAGGTTTCAATCCGTTATTGGTGGCCCCACAGCAGCGTGTCATGACAGAGAAGAAACAGTTCATGGTTTACAGAGGTTGGAAAGAAACAAAGTAGCAGAAAAGCAAGTGCTCAGTTATAGCATGAATATGTGCTACACTCGGAATGTCAGGATGGTGGCTTTGCCTGACCAAAAAAAAAAAAAAAAGTTGGATATTTAAAGTTTTCTAGGGAAGTAAATCTCAAGTGTTCTTATCACAGACACACAGGCAAATGGTAACTATGGCAGATAATGAATATGTAAATTGTTTGGTGTGCTAGCCATGATCATTATGTATACACATTTGAAAACAATATGGTGTTCTTCAAGAATATATGTAACTTTTATTGTCCATCATCCATCAATATTATCTGAAAAATGGAAAGAAAACTAGAACTAAAAAATCTCAAGAGAAACAGACATATTAAAATAAATCATTTACATGTAATAAAATATCCAATTTTAGCTATGTTTTTGGTGGGAACAGAAAAGTCTTCAGTATTCAAAAATACTGGAAATGCGATTGGTCAGAGAAGTTACAGAATCGGTGAGATATTTCAAGTGGTGTTTCATCATATTGGAAGAGACAGTGCAAATGATATTATAGATCTTTTTTCAGTAGGAATACAGATATAAGAATCCTAGAAGACCAGAGACAAGTTGGAAGAACTTAATCAGCAACTCATAAATGTCTCATCAGAAACTATAGAAATAACACAAAAGAATCCAAGCCTCTAGGATCTAGAATGATGCATAAAGAAATATTTATTAATAGTTTGCTGAAGATTACAGAGAGAAGTGCTGAATCCAATTATTGGTTCATTTCCAAACCTAAATCTATTGTAGCTTATGAGGTATTTCACTCTTTGTAAGAAAAAGTCTTGTAATTTCAGAACATGAGTAAGCAGTGGTGATTCTCACAATCATTTCCAAAAACCTATGGCCATTTCCATGCTAACTGAACACTGAGAAAAGTGACTTTGAATTTCTTTTGAGGGTGGTTAGCTAAAAGGCACACAAGAGAGTCAGATAATACTCTTTTTAAATTTTTTTCTAGATTGGTTTCAAATGTATCTATTGTGCCCATAGCCTATCCAGCAGTCATTTAGTTGAATTCCACATGTATAATTCAAAAGGATATTCTTCACTCTTTATATCAAATCCTGAATAAGGTAGAAGCTATTACAGTAGGAACAATCAGGTGCAAGCCTCTGAAACTGCTCCTTTTCTTGCAAGATAATAAATACAAAGCTTTTATTGTATTGCAAAGTAATACCACAAGTTGGTACCACACTCAAACATAAAGAGTAGTTTTAATTCATACATTTGGCTCTAGAAAAATATGAGAAAATTGTATTAATTTGTAGTTGACTGCTACAATGACTAAAGAGTCCTTAACTTACCTGCATCTTGCTACTTCTGATAAGCTTTTCCAATAAAGTATATCTCATCAAGAAAACCAGAAGAAAGAGAAGGAGCTGGAAGAAGAGGAAGAGAAGAGGAGGAAAGGAGAGGGGGAAGGAAAGAGAGGAAGAGGAGCCAGAGGAGAAGAAACATGAGCACAAGTTAAAAGAAGACTTCACCAACAGACTAAAGAAAGAGAAATAAAACACACAATAGGAGATTCTTTTTATAATAAAAAGTGTAACTGGACATAATTTTTTTTTAGACAGCATCTTGCTTTGTAGTTCAGGCTGGCCCTGAGCTCACTATGTAGCCCTGGCAAGCCTCGAACTCAGCAATCCTCCTGCCTCTGCCTCCCGAGTGCTGGGATTACAGGAGTGAGCCATCAACTGGATATTTTTCAAGCAGAAAAAAAATGATATCTGGAATAATATGGTATAAAAGGCAACAAATGATAACATGAATAAATGTATAGCATGATTTTTAAATGTTTATGTTACATGTTTTGTTTATTTACTTTGTATTAGAGCTTGTTTACAATTCATGCAGTTTACAATCATCTTGCGAAGTGATTCCACATACATATTACAGCTCGTTTTCTTTCTGGTTAAATCTTCTTCTCCTTCCCCTTCCCCCTTCTCTGGTTCCCCATCATCTCTTCTGTAGGTATTGATATTAGTGTACTTTTATTTACTTATAAGCATTTTATAAATACCTTACTTTTTACTGTTTCCTTAGTACATGTTTTCAGCATGAAATGACCTCAACCTTTGTTGGGAGTTTTACACCTACACACATAACACATTTTAATTCATTTCTTCATCCTCTGCCTCTGCTGTACCTTGCCTCCATCTCTTTGTGTTTCCAGTGATCTTCTTTTACATTTTAATTAATTTATATTTTGGGTTTATCATATAAGAGAAATCACACACTATTTAAGCTTGTGTGTTAGATTTATTTCGTGTAACAGAGTCAGTTGTATAGAGAGTTGTTAGAAATAGCTACATCTCAGATGTGGCCTTTATGCTCACCATCGAATGAGTGAAAAGAAGTCCTGGACTATGTAAAGACAGTAGCACTGACTCACATGAAGAGTTGGTCTGCTTGAATATTTTGGGGAATGAAAAAAATGTTTTCACTCCAGTGAACCTTCGAGTATCATTTGGTGTGCAAAGATGCTTGGAGCTATAAATTGTTGCACATGGCAACCCTGACCTGCTCCAGTGTCTAGTTTTTTAAGGGGATGGATGGCTGATTTAATACTACTAAGTCAAATATAGATGGGCCCACTCAGTAGGCATTGAAAAACAACCCTCAAAACAGAATACTTAGGTATGAGTCTGAAAAGTGGAATTGTCTCTTATATTCAAATATATTATCAGTGCTGCTCATATATAAAACTTGCATGTGAACAAAGGTACATAACTCCCTTTGTTTACTAAGATTTACATTCATTATGGGGTATATATATGAAAATTTTTAACCAGGCGATAATGTTGCTCTTATCATTTGGCGTAGAAATGGGAAGGTAACAATAATTTTCACTAAGCTAATAAATACATCAGTGGTGAATACTATATCATGAGACTGGCAAATAATCTTGAAATCAGCATGTTTCTGTATAGCTAATTTTAGGAAAGAAATCTTAATATTTTCTATAACAAAAAACTACATAATAGCAAGAACATCAAAGTATGAACTCAATGATATAGATTTCTCTAAGGACTCTTGCTGTGAAAAGTAATTGAAAATATTGTCGATTCTCTCACTTTCATAGAACATATTATTTCAGACAAACTTCCAATATTTTCGCAGTTACTGATTCATCCTTATTGTATTCACTTAATGTGAAAATTTAGTAAAGATAGTGGGATTTCTTGGCTGTTTTTTATTTTGTTTTGTTTTCCAGATAGATTCACTCCTTATAATAACTTGCATTAGTATGCATGTAAAAGAAAGTATAGATCATCACAACCCCTAACATAATTGGGTAAATATCAGCATATTTTATACATTATATTTAAAAGCTAAATAACTAATTTGAATATTGAATATATCAATCTGTTGGCAAACAGACAAATAATTTTAATCAATTTATTGTTTATCAGGACATGCTTAAATTTTTTAGCCATTATGATTTTTATCAAAACTTTAATAAACATACACAAATACATACACACAAAGTATCTAGCAATTTATTTTTCCACTAAAGAGGACAGTAGGTGTAAAATTGAAGCCTTTGCCAGCCAAATGAATGAACTATTTTGGAATTCTATTAGGAATTCGTTTGTCTTTGGGTTTTTGTTGATTTTTATTGACAACCCAGCAACTTTCACTCACTTTTCTCACACACACACACAAAATCTTAAATAATTCTGGGAAAACTCCCCTTAATTTCCACATGATTTGAGGATAAGAAAAGTAGAAAATAATACCATACCTTAAAATAAGTAATCTTTTTCAAAAAGAATTACTCTGGTCTTGTTCACACTAATCTCTAGGGTTAAAATTATGTCATCGTATATTTCAGGATTAATCTGTAGAATGGTTGGATCAGCCTATTCCCATGGATGTCATTCCCGGTTTACTTGAATAGCTGACCGATGAAGACCTTTCCCAATTGTCACC
>PVIC010043466.1:0-15910 GCA_004025085.1 Thryonomys swinderianus | reverse complement strand
CAGGGTCAGCACGAAACAGCGATCGATGCACTCCACCTGCGAGAGAGAAGAAACTGAATGGAATTTTCACTTGAATAAATTATTAAATGAAAGAGGAAGAGACAGGGAGAAAGACAGACTATGCACGAGTCAGTATCCGTAGGCAGATCGGGGACATTGGGCTCCGACGCTCCGCATTCCTGGACCCCTCCCTGCGCCATTCCAGACCCTCACTCTGGGCCTGGGTCCCCCCCCCACAGTCAGAGCGCAAACCCTGCGTGGGCCGGTAAGAGCCAGCGCCTGAGGGCAGGCGAGGCCTGTGGGCAGGCGGGGCGCCCGTTTGTCACCAGGCAGACGCTCCCGGTGCCCAGGGTGGACGGCACGTCACAGGTTCAAATCTGACATTCCCAAAATAAGTGAAATGGAAGCTGTAAGCGCTCAGAACAAGAGCGAAGCGACCCCCCTCCCGCCAAGGAAGTCCCGAGAGGATGAAGTGTGGCGTGAGAGCCCGTATTCTCCGGGAAGAGCACTGCGCCTGCCCCGGCCCGGCGCGGCTTCCACCCTGCCGCAGGCTCCACGCCGGCCGCCATCCTCCGCTCCGCCGCGCGCTTTCATCTCTAGTCCGAGGGCGGAAGCACCAAAGCCCCCCTTCATCACTCAGCTGTGGAGTCCCCGTAGCACTCCTCCTTTCTGCCGACTTTCTGAGCTGGCTCTTTTGATCTCTGACTGCTCTCCACATTGTAAGTCTAATCCTATATTTAAACATAATTCTACATTGCATCAAACAGCCTGATTTAAATTTCCCCATAATGTGGAGAGCTGTCGTAATCGACTCCTGTGCACTCCTGGCTGACTTGCCATTCTCTTTTAAAATAAATAAGAATAAAAATGTTTAATGGAAACGAAGATGACAATACATTCGAAAATAGCCATTTAGCATCACAAAAAGTGAAGCTTGAAGGCCCTCGCGCTTCCAAGTGCCGCCCTAATTACGGCGGCCCCTCCCTCCTCAGCACTAGAGGCCTTATTCAAATGAGGGGAGCTGTGGGCTCTGACTGAGAGCTTAGCGGCGGCTGCTAGTCAATGCAAATGGAGGAGGGGTGCTGGGGTGCAGATTACAGCGACCCTCTTCACGCCGGGCTTCACGCCTGGAAATAGTTTGCTTATCAGCGAGACGCAACGGTCAACACCTTGCACCCCAGCCCCGGCGAGACTGGCCGGCACAGCATCAGCATGCGCAGCCAGCAGGCAGCTCGGTGCCCGCCCCTCCACACTGAGACCTGATGGGCACTTCTTACCACCGCCCAGGGCCAGGCAGAGCCCGGAAAGGCGACTTCCCAGAGACAGGGAGGCAGCCACTCTCGCTGGCCCTGAAACACCAGTGTAAACTCAGGAGAAGCCCTCCCCTTGCCTCAGCGAAAGGCTGTGGAGGGCGCCCCCCAGGTGAAGAGACGCTGAAGGCCCTGCCTGGCAGCTGGGGCTCCTTGGCCCGGAAGCCGAATGCCCAGCTGGGTCCCTCGAGGCAGCTCAGGCACCCACTTTGAGAATCACCCGGTGCTTCACTCCAGGAGCCCTGCCCCGAGGCCTGACACTCTGCCTCCGACCGCCCGGCTCCACAGGCACAGTTGGCCAGCCTCCCTCGGAGCAAGGGCGCAGAGCTCGGGCCCAGCCTGGGTCTCTGGCGAGCAGCTGGGAGAAAGGCCGACGGCGGCAGCCCCGGGCCACTCCCGTGGGAGGCACTCGAGCCGCAGTGCCTGGGCAGTGGGCCGCGGAGGCGGCAGCAGCAGCTGTGGCAGAGCCGCGCACCGCGGTCGGGCGGCTGGTCAGGACCCGCTGGCTTGCCGGGGGGAAGGAACAGGCACAGAAGGGAGAAAATGGAAAGCGTGGGAGGCACCACGCAATCACACCCCTCCAGTTTTCAGATGTGTGTGTGGCGGTGTTCAGTGCGTGGCCCTGTGGTATCCCGTGTGAGTGGCATGAGCTCCGGACGTGCGTGCACCTGGCTATGTGCAGACAGCCTGTGTGGTGCATTTTGCATGTTATGTATGAATGGTGGACGTGGTAAAGATCTATAAATATGGTTACACCAAGACAAAAACTTTCTAATGGAAAAAAATATCAGCAAATTACAATGTCTTCAGCTGATGATATTATAAAAATATCAACTCCCATGCACGCCTGGCCAGTATTATAAAAATATCATCAGAGAATTATTTTCCACCCAGGTTACAGCTTGGGGCCGTTCGTCATGCGAGTGATGGCAGCGTGGACAGAGCAGAGCTGGGAAGCCACCCTGCGCCCTGAGATGGCTGAAGACCGAAGGCCCACACGCCCTTCTGCGGGCACTCTGGGATGAATTCACACATCCCAGGGTCACCAACAGTGCCCATCTCTCGGCATCTTGGCACAATCCACACGTCATCAAACACAGGTGCCATCCCGCAGGCAAGTCTGCTGAAATGACCAATTGGATGTGTGCATTAAGTGATGCATGTGTTGTCTTAGTCTTTCCAAGCAGGATTTTAATTTCTAATATTTTAATTAATAACATTATTTATAATTTTTAAAAATCACTAGATTAGAGTTACCCAAGTGTGGATCAGCTATGACTGGCTAAAAATTAATACTGCTGGGTGTGGTGGCTCACGCCTGTCATCCCAGCACTTGGGAGGCAGAGGCAGGAGGATTGCTGAGTTCCAGGCTTGCCTGGGCTACATAGTGAGCTCAGGGCCAGCCTGAGCTACAAAGCGAGACCCTGTCTCAAAAAAACAAACAAACAAAAATCAAACTGAACATTAATTCACCCCAGTTAGATAAATACTCTACAGTTACATAAAGGCGCAAGAAGGTTCTTCCTGTCTTAGTGTAGTTAGAGCTCTAAGACACACTGACAAACAACAGAAGACGGAGCCAGGACAGACACCCACAGAAGCACAGGTGCTGGAGGGGGGGACAGGTGCACGTTGGTCTGTATCTGCGTAAAACATCTGGAGAAAGACAGACAAAATCAACATCTGCTGGTGTGAATAGCAATGTGGGTGGAAGACTATTGAGCACTCTTAACATTTTAGTTTTCGAACTGAATTACTGGTTAAAACTATGAATTATAGGGCCGGAGGGTTAGCTCAGTGGTTCCGGCGCCTGCCTCGAAAGCGCAAGGTCCTGAGTTCGATCCCCAGTGACCACATATAATGCTGGGTGTGGAGACACGCCCACCAACAATCAACACCACATACCACAATGCCGGACGTGGTGGCTCACGCCTGTCATCCCAGCACTCAGGAGGCAGAGACAGGAGGATTGCTGAGTTCGAGGCTTGCCTGGGCACCATAGTGAGCTCAGGGCCAGCCTGAACTACAAAGCGAGACCCTGTCTCAAAAAGCAAAAAAAAAAAAACAAAAAAAAACCTATGAATTATACACATATGCAAGATCAAATACTATGGTGAATATTTACATTTTTAAAAAGTATTACAAGACACGCCCCCACCGGCCCTCACCAGAGCGCCCCCTCCTGCGGACACACCTCTCCCACCGTCCTCCGTCCTCGAAGTATTTCTGCTCCTCTTCCGTGCACATCCCTTCATGCCTGCCTCAGCATTCTGAATTGATTTAAAGCTATTTACAGCAATCTCTGCCCAATAAAAACCTGGCCGTGTGTCCTTGTCCACCACCGTGTCCCCCAGGTCTGGCAGAACGCAGCTTCTGGCTCCTCCCCGCAGTCCACGCGGCCACGGAAGGGTCCTCGCAGGCCCGGCTGGGCCCGGGTGCTCGAGGCCGGGCCGGCTCACACGCAGGGCAGCACAGGGCCAGCGCTCAGCTTTTCTCGAGGAGTTCGTAGAATGTTCTCACAAACAACGGTGTCCTTCCCTCGGTACAGCTTCAACCCCAAACTGCCTGAAAATTACACTACTTTGAATGCAGAGCCCCACAGTGAGCCTTTGAGTTACAACCAGCCTGACAGATGAACAACTTGGGTTTTGACCAGAATTTTAGTTTTAACTCACAACCTAAGCCTCGAGTTATGGCTCGAATGTCAGCCACTCCCAGAAGGCCTCAGGTACAGACTTAGCCCTTGAAGAGTTCTGAAGGAACACGACTACTCTCTTTCCTGTGTGGGCTGAACTGAGAGCTCCTGTCCTGTCTCCCTCAGAGCCCGGAGAGCTGCCTGTGGCCGGGAGAGAGACTTGGAAGGCTGTGTGGAGGAGCCTGAGGCTTCGCTGACCAGCGTGAGTTAGAGCCGGCCCTCAGGAACAAACTGAGTCTGTCAGTCAAGGGCCCACGGCTCCTAGAGTGTTGGTCATGTCCCTGCAGTGGGCTCACAGCATCCCATTTGAGGCTAAAACCGTGGCATCTGCCCAGTGCTGTCAGTGAAGGATCTGCTTTTCAGGGACAGCCTCACCTGTTCTGAAGTGGAGAAGGGAAGACTAACCAAAACCCCAGGTGGAAAAGCTGTTTCTCCAGCGTGCCACCGAAGCGGGATTTATCCACCTCCCGGAAGTCCTCGCTGTCCTGAGTTTACAAGTGCAAAGCGATCTGCATTTGGGGGGAGGGAGGAGCCCCACCTCGAAGTATGCCCTCTTCCTTAGCTCAGGGGGGGCTCCGGAGCCGGTGCTGGGCCAGAACCTTCCACCCGGGCTCCATCCAGTTACTTCTAATAACACTTCTCGTTTGCAGTGCAGATCAGCCCAAGACGACGGCGTGCAGTCTAAATGCAGTGAATCATGAAACAGAAGATGAGACGCTGGCATGTTTTGCAGAAAAGCCAGCAGCGCAAGTGCTTTTGACGGGGACTCTAAGCACGGGACCCGCGGCCCGGTCCCACTGCTCTGTGAGACCTGCCTTTGTTCTTTCCATTTGACTCACAGCCCGTGTTTAGTGTAAATCAAGAATGAAAGGAAGTTTTCCTTCCCAGTGAAACTGGGCTCAACTGCAGCCTTCTCCGGCTCCTAGGCTGCTCCTGTTTGGCCGCAGCTTTGTCTGCTCCTTGGCATAGAGTCTTCTGCCCGGGCGTGCAGGGCACAGTGGGCCTTCCATGCAGCACCTGGGAGCGGGGCTGTGTTTCGAGAGGGTCTCCACCACCGGCCACAGGACCATCCCGTGGTCCACTCGGTCTCCGAAGTCCTGGGCTCAGCAGCGAGTGGATTGCACGCTTGACGCTACCGACCTCCTTCGACCACGTCCCTGCCACAACGGGCACGCGTTCACCGGGCAGTGCACAGCTCTGGGAGGCCGGAGGAGGAACCAGCACGCGACCCGCCTGGCACAGGGTGCAGGGCAGGAAGGACGCGCAGGGCTTTCTTCACTCTGACGCTTCGCGTTTCTCATAAAGAGCACACAGAGCGCTTCGCGGGGGTGAACACCACACTTCCCTCACCCACCCGCCTGCTGACGGACACGGAAGCTGCACAGTGTTTATCCCTTCCGAGCTGGGTGCTGCCGACAAAGATCCGTACGCTGGACCACTGGGGCTAAATCCCCAGCCCTAGCCTTAGTTTTTTTTTTTTTTTTTTGAGGAATCTGTTACACACAACGGAGTGCTGCTGTGGTGTAAGGAAGGATAAATCTAAGCCTTTGTAGGAAAACAGAACCGCCTTGAGATCCTAAAGTTAAGCAAAATAATCAGATACACAAGCTTCAGTATTGTACGGTTTCTGTTGTGTGAGTAAAGACAAAGAGAAAAACAAAAGATGGAGGTGGAGACAGGGAGGTAAACTTAGCAAACGGGAAGGGGACTTTGAGATGGCGGAGGGGAGAGGGGACAGAAGGCGTGCGAGGGAGTGCAGTTGGGTCAGGACGGTGCCGGCCCCCAGGAGAGACCCGCTAATCAAAAAGGAAAGTAACAGATCACACGAACACGAAGGGTCGGCCGCAGAGCACAGGTCTTGGCTCTGGGGAGCCTCACAGGGCCAGGACAAGGACCCCGTTGGGGAGACTGAGGCAGCCACACGGGCCAGGATGCCATGCTGGCTATGCCTTGGGACGTACGGCGTCACGTCCACACCACATCCACGCCTCTGTCTGCTAGGGAGGAGCACGTGCTCCATT
Source organism: Thryonomys swinderianus (assembly GCA_004025085.1). NCBI lineage: Eukaryota > Metazoa > Chordata > Mammalia > Rodentia > Thryonomyidae > Thryonomys > Thryonomys swinderianus. Next base: position 9,884 of record PVIC010043466.1, on the reverse strand, counting down.
TCACGTAACTATCTTTCATTTTTAATTTCTCAGGTGAAACGTTTCTTTGTGTTGACAGTTTGCTATTTGACTGAACCTGTTAAACTACAGGTGGGCCCAGTCCCACTGACACGCCTGAGACTGGCCAGCAAGGTTTTTAAATGGCCCTGACACGGTAATCAATGACGGGTTCTGGGTGTAAGGGCACAGCCCTTACACCTGTGTCCTGGGTTCTGAGGCGGCTTCTCCAGTCAATGGATAGAACATTTAATTTATCACCGAACCCGCTGAGCATTTGGCGATGAGATGGATGAAGAAAGGGACGGATGAAGAAAGGAGCGTCTGCTGGGGGCTGGTTTTCAGACCCAGCCCACAGGCGGAGCCAGAGTCTTGGGGCACAGGGTGCCGCAGTCAGCACCGCCCGCTGGGGTGGGCTGCCAGGTCCGTGTTCTAGAAGCACCTCCATTCCGTGGAGTCCACTCCTGTGAGCCGCCAACTTGTGCCACGGAGCGGCTAAGGTGGTGCCACGGATCATCAAGCACTCACCGAAGCGCGACACTGACACTTTCCGGGGCTCCTGCAGGGTCCGCGCAGCTGAGCCTTCCGTCTGTCCTGCCCCAGCGGTGACTCCATCCGTCCTCTTGCACTGCCCCGCCTCGGGACAGGCTGTGCGGGGCTGTGGCCGGCACTGCTCCCTCCCCAGGCTGAGCCCCGAGGGACTCCCATGTGCGTGACCCTGTAGACTGTGGGGGGGGCTTCATTCGGAACCAGACCTCTGGGGAGCCTGGTGGGGAGAACACCCTTGAATCTGGGCGGTGTGAGTCGCCAGGGACGGACCGGGGATGGTGAGAGCAGGACGGCACAGACGCGTCCCCGAGGGGTGGGCCTGGAGGGGAGGCCTGCATCTGCCTTGGGGGCCGTGGCCGGGTGGCAGCGCGCGAGCGGCAGCAGCCCTCTGGTTGGGCCTGGTTGGCGCGTGAGCCCTGCCAGAACCGAGTTTCCTCTGCAGGCCAGAGAGGAAGGTTGCGCAGGGCCGTGTCGGGCTGGAGGGCACTAAGGTCTGGAAGCGTCTGTGGGGCCTGCGGACCTCGGCCCTGCAGCCACGGCTGCCTGGAGCGGTGAGGAGCGTTTCCCCAGCTGACCTCGACGTCACCTTCGCGTGGGTCTGGGCCGAGGGCCCAGGCGGATGTCTACGCTGCACGTCTCTCTCGAGCTGTGAGTGTGCGGCGGTGTGCAGAGCCCTCCAGAAACAAACACGAAGCTCACACCCGTTTACTAGAGCCCAGCAGCCACCCCCAGCCCCACACAGCCCTTCCAGGATAGCGCGTGTGGGCGTGGCTACCGCCACGGTCAGCACCCTGCACGGCTGTGACCCCGGGAGCCCACGTGGACTCAGTGCGGTCATCTCTTTAAATTCCCCGCAGACACTGGGCCACACTGCTTTCCTCCACGGCCCCCTCGTGGGCACCCCGGGGTGACGGGGAGCTGGTCTCGGGGTCCGCGCAGCCCAGAATCCAGAGCTCAGAGCAGAGGCGTTTCCTGTGGCCGTGAGCTGCGCCAGGTCGTGAGCGCGTGGAGCAGAGAGGGGCAGCCCCCGTGTCCCCCGCGTGCTCCGCAGCCCGACTGCGTGGCCGTGTGTCCTGGGTTCTGAGGCGGCTTCTTCAGCAGCCAGAGCGGCTGGGGCGCCGGGCTCTGCCGAGTGTGCGCTCTTCCGTCTCGGGCGAGGGGCTGCACCCGAGCCCCTGCCTGTCGGCGGCACTGAGCCCCTCCCGCTGCGTGCGGAGGGCCGGCCCTTCTCTGACCAGACCCCGCGGCTCTGGCACGAGCGTCACCAGCTCTGAGGGCTCCACTGTCACTTCAGGGGTGGCCTGGGAGTGACCAGTCCAACTCTAAATACAAGCAGAGATGACCTCAGCAACAAGTCCGAGGAGTCAAGGAAAACTCGGGAGCACGGAACCGGTCCCCAGCGTGTGAGGGAGCCGGCTCAGGACACGCAGTGTGTCTCTCAGAGCCCAGGGACACTTGTCCCAGAGGGCAGGCGGAGGCTGCTGCGGCCCAGCGCAGGCCACGCTCCGGGCAGAGACGGGGCACCCAGCCTGCTCCCGGCTGTCGGCTGCCTGCCACTCTGGGCTGCCACTTGCTTTTTCCCAATCCGACTTCCTCAGCCTCGGTCCCAAGGAACTCCTGGGCTTAGGTCACACTGCCCACGGTTGTGACCAGGAGCACGGACTGTGCTCACCCCCAGGGTGCCACCGAAGAGCCAGAGCTGAGGGCCACCATCGGCGGGAGGGACACCCAGCCTGGGCCTGCACGACCCCTTGCTCAGGCCTGGCTGGGGCACCGCAGCCGAGCGTCCCTGCTGGGCACAGAGCCAGACATTTGCTAGCAAAAGCCCCACTCCGGGGGCACTCAGGGCCAGATCCCAGGGGCAGTGCCGCGACGGTCACGTCCAGCAGACATGTGCATGCACAGTCCACGTCATCAACGGACAAACATGCTTTGATCTCAAGCAGACATGAAATCTGTGGGACGCACAGTATGGAAAGAAGGACACTGAACCACTGGGTTCTGAGGTGGAAGGGAGGGAACGGGCCAGAGGGACCAGCAGCCCAGCAGGGCAGACGCCCACACGGCCACCGTGTCCCAGCTGCACACCAGACCCTCCCTTCACCAGAAGCCGCAGGCTCCAAGGACCAGGACTTCCTGCCTGGAGAGACCGCGGCAGCAAGATGGCGGGCTCACAAGGAGGGCACGTCGAGCCCTGGCCAGGCTACTGACTGGGCCCTGGGCTATGGGGTAGAGCTGCAGTCATGGAGGCTTTGGGGTGTCTCCCCAGTTTGCCCCATAGAGCCTCAGAAAAGCTGAAAGACACACTTGAATGAATTATATGTAAAACGTATCTAACTCTGTGTGTGTGTGTGTGCGCGCACGCATATATACAGTTGTTTCTTAACCAACTAGTCTGATGTCTCTATGAAGAGAGTAAATGTGGTTCGTCTGAAACAGATCGTCTCTGCTGTGTAGAAACAGGAACAGTAGATTTCTTCCAGAGCCTGGATTGGATGAGGCTGTTCGGGTTTGGGCCTGAAATGTCTGCAAGTATCTCATGCAGTGAAAGTTTGGTCCTGGGGCAGCAGAGCTCAGAAACAGGGCATTTGGGAGGCAGAGGGCTCTGAGCTCAGAGGGACAGGCTACTGCTGAGCCATAGCAGAATGGGCCCTGGGACTGGAAGTAACCTTGTTGGGGGTGCTCGGCGGGACCCCTGAAGAGTGTATTTTGTCCTGTCCCTCACTCCTCATCACACGGTGACCAGCTCTGCTCCACACACCCTCTGTCTCTCCACAGGGCCAGAAACTATAGATCCCATGGACCAAACCCTCCGGAACCATGAGCCAAATCAGCCTTTTCTCCTTCAGTTGACTTCCTCAGACATTTTGGCAACACACAGCTAAATAACAGAGTGAGGAATAAAGGATTGAGTTTACCCAGGCTCCCCTGTCTGACCCAGCCAACAGCCATGGCCAGGGATGGTCCGTGGGGCCCCAGGGTCCCTGTGTCAAGGCTGGATGCTCAGGGTAGTGTGGCAGGAGGAGGGCACTTTAATGGGTGGGCTTGGTGAGAGGTGGTCATAAAATGTGCCACGGGCCTCTGTTCCTACTCCCACTGCAGCGTGATGCCATCTGCTGTCTTCCCCAGAGATAACCAGTGTGGCTGCCCAGCCTTGGGTGCTGACCCTCCAGAGCTGTGGGCTAATGCGTACTCTTCTTCCTGAGTACCTGTTGAAGGTAAGCATGGTGATGAGAAGCTGACGGTCAGGAAAGGAAGCTTTCGGAAAAGCCAGGGCCTTGGTGCTACGCTCAGCACAAATGCTGGCACCACGTGCTCTGTGAGCTGGGCCATGGCAGGCAGGAAGCCTGTGTGTCTCGGGGACGGACTATACCTGCATGTCCCTGAGAAATGGGGACAGTGTCTCAGCTGTCGGGGTCCTGACCATAGACCAGCTTCACACTGTGGCTGCGGAGCGGCGTTTCCCTGCTGGTGTGCCCAGATCCGCTCCCCACACGCTCCCACAGAACACTGCAGGTCAGCCACAGAATAGCTGGGCGCCCAGGTGGGCACAGCCAGCCGCACAGGGAAGGGCAGGGCCTGAGAGTCCACATGCCACGTGGGAACCACGTCCCGGGACGGTCTCCTGTGGCCCCAGGTGCATCACTGCAGCACACAAGCCGTGAGGCGCTTCTGTTTCTCAGGCAAAAAGACACGTCCACAGCCGCTTATGCCCCTGCCTGCCCAGCAACACGGGCAGAGTCCCAAGCAGGACAGACCAGAACTTGCTGGAGGCTGCTGGCTGACACGAGGGAGGAGAGGAGACCTGGGCTGAGCGACTTCCAGAGTCACTGCCCCGCTGGGCCGCTCGCACCAGCACCCAGGAGAGGCCAAAGACAGGACAGCATCGGACATGCGCGCCCACAGCTGCTGTGTGTGTGCGGCAGTGCGTGGAGCCGGGCGCTGCGCATCAGCCCTGGGTCAGGCGCAGGAGGCCGAGGCCCGACAGAGGCCTCAGAAAGCGTGCGTGTACCGTGAGATGCGTGTCCACCTGGAGTTTAATGTCCAGGTGACCTCCCTGGTGTCCAGTGAGCCCCGAGGTGGCCACCCCACGCTCACAGGAAGGAAGCAGGCAGGACAGGCCAGGGCAGGGGTCCCAGGCTGTCCCTGAATTCCAGATAGAAAGAGCCAGGGACACCGGGGCCTTGTCCTATATCTACACGGCTTGTGACTCAGAGAACCCAGGGACAGTGACGCAGCTGCAGCTCTGGAGGGTGTGGCATTGTACCCAGGGATGCCCGTCTTCCCTGCATTTCCTCTGCTGTTTCTCTCCAGGAGTCCTGCGTGTGGACCAGGTGTGAACCTAGCCCAGAGCCACGGGTGGCAGGACCGTCCTTCGATGGGGTTCCCCAGAAGTGGCAATTCCAGCTTCTGGCCTGAGCACGGAGGAAGAAGGTGCTGCTGTGCCCGCGGAGCCCCGGCCGCCGGAGAGTGGGTGGACGGAGAAGCAGTCCTGATGTCCATCTGTCAGCCCGAGGAGACAGTGGGACTGAATCATGGCGGGCCGCGGGACGCCCTCCACGGGCCTCCTGGCGAGCACAGATAGGTTTAGGAGCCTGTCAGGGAATTCTGTGGCCCCAGGCCCAGGCGACTTCTCATTTCCCAGCCTTTTATTGATTTTAGTATGAAGGAAATAATTTGCTGTTGTTGCTTAAGGTGTCACAGGAAGAAACAATCCCCACCAAGTTTTGTGGCTCTTAGACCCTGGTGCAAATGTGCCTCCGATGACCAGGGCGCAGCACCCACACAAGGGGTGTTTACCCTGAAAGGTAGCCCGTGTCCTGACGAGCACAGCATGCTAATCAAAAACACAAGTAAACTGAAAATTAAATTTAAAAGCTGATAATTTAGTATCTTCCCGGCCGGGAGTGATGGCTTCCATTTGTGCGCGTATCGGCGCCGTTCGGGGTCAGTGTGGCGCAGCGGCTCCGGCCTCCCCCAGCGCCGCGGAGCTGATTAATTTCTGGGCGCCGAGCTTTGTCTTCCCCAGCTCAGTGAGCAACTTCATTTCGGCTGATGAGTTCAAGCAGGGGTCAGAACAATCCTCATTTCTGACAATCCCACGAAATGGGAATTAATTTTATGAGTTAGTGCTGCTGCGCAGAGCGCGGAGGTGGGAATGGTCGGAAGTTAACAGAGGCGGCGGGAGGGCCCCACAGACCGCCGGGTTCCCAGGCAAAGCGGCTGCGGTGCGGCCTCCGTGCTGAGGGCCAGAGACACGGGGGCTCCTCCTTGGCCAACGCAGAGGCGCTTGGCCCAACTTCTGTTCCTAGGGTTTACATGAAAAAATGCCTGGAAGCTGGCAGGTAAGGGCCGGGTGGAAGATTAAACCACCGTGAATACAGCATTTTAAAAACACGTTTAGAAACTCACGAGCAAACATGGCACCAGAAGCTGGTAAAACGCTACTTTGGGAGCTGTGAGTACAGCCACGCAGATACAGCCCGTTACCCACGAGGCACGGGTGCTCAGTGCCCGCAGAGGCCACGAGCATGGGCTCCACAGATGGGAGTCCCAGCCGGGCTGCGCTGGGTCCCTGGGAGCCCACTCTGGCAGCCCCCGGGGTGTGGAGACCAGGGCGAGGTGACAGCGGAGCCGCTGAGTCAAAGTGAGGCTGCTGAAGTGGGACCCACCCCAGACTCGCCTGGGCATCAGGCATCCCAGCGGCCCGTAAGACCGGGGACGGAGCCTTGACCCTGTCGCCCTGATCCTGTGCAGGACCAGAGCCCCGGCCTGCGCAGTGTCACCCGTGGACCCGGGAGCCCACCGAGTGTCCAGCAGAGGCCGACGGCAGAGAGGTGCACAGCCACCGGACACCATCACTGCGCAGCAGGACTCCGGGCCTGCGAGGAAGATCGAGGTTCTGCGGGGAGTAAGCTCGCCGTGTTCCGCCACAGCAGAGAGCAGGACCACAGCCCAGGCTGAGCTCGGGCTGCCAGGAAACGGCACACTGGGTCGGGTGGGGGAGGGGCCGGGCTCTGTGTCCTGCAGTCTTACTTGGGGGGTGGGCAGTGGTGTGTGCACTGGCACCTCCAGCAGAGGCCAGACGTGCCCCCGGGACCCGCTGTGGCCCATCCCGACCACACCTGTCCCCCCTCGGACAGCGGCTAGCGGGACAGGGGGAAGGCTGAGTGCACAGGACGGTGCCCGGGACCGACACGGGGAGGTGGACGCCTGGCCCTGGGACTGCGACGGCCACCCCGAGGAGCAAGCCATGCTTTCTCGTTCTGCCACCTTCTTGCCTTTGAGATTTAAATATTGCATGTGTTCTGTTATATGGGAAAGTTAAAGCAAACGGTAATCATAAGAGAAATAAAGAAGAGATGGCGGAGAACTAGGAAGTAGACTAGCTGCTGAGGAAGGTGACGGGGGAGGGGCAGTGACCGCCACGGTCGAGGTGCGCGGGAGGCATGGACCCCTGCCCGAAGCGAGCCCACCACCCTGGGCCAGAGCAGGAGCAAGCCTTTCGGAAGGCGTCCAAGGAAGAGGGGAGAGCTGGCAAAGCTGCTCTCGACTCCCGGGATTCTCTAGAGAACTGGGAACCCCCCCCCCACCGCAGGCTTCGCGGCTCCTGGTCCGGAGGGCCGGCAGGGCCTGCCTGTCCGGGCGCGGGCACCGTGCCTGCTGTCTCATGCTTGCGTGCTTGCTTGTGTGCATACCTGTATGCGTGCGTGCACACGAGGATGTGCACTCTTCAAACCACGGTTTCGTCTGGGGCAGGTGGACCCACGGTGGAGCCCATACTCAGTGACAGATCGCAGGCAGCAGGTGTGCAAAACAGGTCAGTGCAGGCCACTCGGCATGTGCATGGCCCCTCACGCCTGTCTGTCCCACACCTTGCTGCTTGTGCACGAGAAGCAGGACCGGAATGTCTCACACGTGCATCTAAGGACAGAACTGGAAAGTGACCAAAGCTTCAGGAAGCCGCAGCCTGCGGGAGAGCTGCAGACAGAGCGGCCGGCGACACAGGCTGCCCGCGGGCACCAGCCGGGCCTTCTCCGTGGCTGTTTGCGCCTGGATGCCTGCAACGTACAGGGTCGGCCACAGCCGCCCGCACCGCTTCACACCCGCACGGGGTCCAGAGTCTGGGCACAACCGGCTGCAACGGGGGGCGGGGCCGGGGATGGGCGGGGCTCCCCGGGCCGGTCAGGGATCGGGTAGGGAGAAGACAGGACGCTCCCCCACTGTCAGGGAAACAGGCAGAAGCTCCAGAAAGGCATCTTCATACATTTTTCAGAAAGCTGAGCACCGCCAGGGCCCACTCTACGGGTTTTGGAGCTAGTCAGTGTGCTCTTCTCTTTGAAAAGCTACGTTGTAAATGTCCCCGCGTCTTTGCTCTACAAAGTAGAGACGCCAGTAGCATTGGGACACCTAGATCCTTCTGTGTACCGCGAAAGCCAAAGATTTCTCCTCGTGGAACCTGTTGTTTCAAAACACTTCACAGCTAAAACAAGGAGGTCGGGCCCGCGGGACCCTGGTGTCCTGCAGAAGGGCTGCGCTGGCTGGAGCTCAGGGAGAGGCCAGCGATCCGACAAGAGCTTTCCCTGGAGTCTGCAGCCTCCTGCACGGAGCACAAGGACAGAAAAGACCCACCTTCCGTGTTGCCTAATCAGGGGCAAAATAAATTAGCAGTGGTTCACCCTCTCCCAGCCCCGTCCCTCCCCCTGCGACTGGTGCACGCGGACCCCCAGGCCATCGCCGTCAGTGGGTGACAGTCGGATTATTCTAGCCCAGGGCAGAGTTTATTTACATAATTGCTCTTTGGGCAAATTCCTCACTCTTCTGCAGAAACCCTAGCTTTTTATTGACATCATTCCCAAACTCCCACTTTCCCCTCCATGGTTCATGTCCCTGAAAAATAATTATCAGCTTTGATAGATAAGAAATCATTACCACTGATTTAGATAATGAAATAAAGTAAACTGCAGGCAGATGTTCTATGATTCTCACATACTTCCTGCTGTCTCTAACATCATGGAATGATTTTTTCCATTTTCGTTGTGAAGTTAAAAAAATAGTTCAGATTTGAAACATAGCAGAGACATCAATGATCAGAAGCAAAGAAGCATTTTATCTTATTTTCTGCATGGTAGCGAGCAGATTTTAAAGGGAAGTCTTCAGAGGCAGCCTGCAGTGGTCACTTGTTCTAGAGGGAACAGGGTGGTGGGTCAGAACGCATATTCTGTTTGCCAGGTCGCTTACGGCCTTCTGCCCCGTGAAGCCCTTCTGATTATCTTTGGAGAAACTCATGTATCAATTCATCTAGTACCGTTTCTGCCTTCAGAATATATGTAAATAATAATGGGAAGTGAGCTATCGGGAAGGGAATAAAGGAGCTATTAAATACACAGGTGTAATGAGACACTGTGTATCCGACGGACAGTGTCACTTAAACTTTTAACGTGCTTTCTTGTAATGGTAAACATAATGGAGGTCTACCGTCAAATCTCCAACAATCCTGCAAACCACAGAAAGCAAGCCAGAGATACTTGTTGGGCTGCTGGACAGAGAAAACGTTTCCCTGGGAAGCTCAGTGTCTGGGACTATAAATTTAATTCAGAAAAGAGGTTGATAGGAGAAAATAAGACGACCTCAAAGAAGCAGTCAGACGCCAGCACTCGTCGATGGCTCCAGCGGATGCTTCAGTGGTAACAGTGGGCAGCGCCCGACCGACCCGGGTGAACCTGGAGTCCCTCCCGAGCTCTCCACACAGACTCTTCTGCAGCGGGCTCTCCACCTCAGTGCTGGTCGCCTCCCCAGCCTGGCCAGCGGGGAGGCCACCCTTGCAAAGGGAGGCTTGTTTCTAGCGTTTAGGCAGAAAAGGCCCAGCAGAGAACTCTTTGGTAGCTACAGCAGTCACCAGTTCAAAATACCCCGGCCACAGCGGCTTATTCGGGGCCTTCACAGCCCGACACCCGAGCCCAGCAGACGACTGCTCCGGAAGTCTGTGCCCCCGGCGGAAGCAGCAAGCGAGTGGCCGTGGGAACGCTTCCCCGGGCCCTGAGAAGGCGCTTGCTGCTGTTTCTGTCTCTGTCTAGATGCCCCAAAGCCCGTGTGCCCCCGTGTGCCCCCGTGTGCCCCTAGTGGGGCTTTGGGAGGTGATCGGACCATGCAGGAGTGATGCCGGCTTCATCCACTGAGCGGTTTACAGCTAACCTGGATCTCTGAGGCGGAGCCTGGGGGAGGAGGCGGTCCTGCAGCGTGGCCGGGCGGTCCGAGCCCTGCCCTCCCCGCTGAGCTCGCTCTGCCTCTGGCCGCCGGTCACGAGCTCTTTCTCCTCTGCCGCCTCTGTCATGTGC
>PVIC010043465.1:0-15406 GCA_004025085.1 Thryonomys swinderianus | reverse complement strand
ACTTTTTTTTTTTTTTTGAGACAGGGTCTCGCTTTGTAGTTCAGGCTGACCCTGAGCTCACTATGGAGCCCAGGCAAGCTGCCGCGAACTCAGCAATCCTCTTGTCTCTGCCTCCCGAGTGCTGGGATTACAGGCATGAGCCACCACGTCCGGCATTGTGGTATGCGGTGTTGATTGTTGGTGGGTGTGTCTCCACACCCAGCATTGTATGTGGTTACCGGGGATCGAACTCAGGACCTTGCACTTGCGAGGTAGGCGCTGGAACCCCTGAGCTAACTGGCCCCTATTTCTTGAACTTTTACATTAGACCAGGTAGGTGCGTCAGGGAAGTTGTTGCTTTCAGAATGTCCACAGATTTCCACTGTGGACCCTGAGACTTTGGGCATTTGCCAGCCTCCTGCCTGTGGGACCGCCATTCTGGGAGCCTCTGCAAGTCCAGGAGAAACTTGTGAAGCTCTGTGCCGCAGGCTGTGGCTGTGTGTATTCTTTTTTTTTTTTTTTTTTTGCTTTTTGAGACAGGGTCTCGCATTGTAGTTCAGGCTGGCCCTGAGCTCACTATGGTGCCCAGGCAAGCCGCCGCGAACTCAACAATCCTCCTGTCTCTGCTTCCCGAGTGCTGGGATTACAGGCGTGAGCCACCACGTCCGGCATTGTAGTATGCGGTGTTCATTGTTGGTGGGCGTGTCTCCACACCCAGCATTATATGTGGTTACCGGGGATCGAACTCAGGACCTTGCGCTTGTGAGGCAGGCGCCGGAACCACTGAGCTAACCCTCCGGCCCGGCTGTGTGTATTCTTGATGTCTTTCCTGAGCAGGCCCGAGGGCTACTTCAGAAGAGTGGAAAACAGGGACTGCAGCCTCTGAGGTAGCATCTCGTGTAAAACAGATACTGACCAAATGTGCAAAAGACAGCGCTATTATGCTGGCCAATCTTTCTCATCTAAGACTCCTCTGATATGACCAGCTGTTCATTTCTGCTCTATTCCAACAGAGCAGGGACCTGGAAGGCTGTCTCTCTTCTTTCCCTAATGATACCTTTCCCTTGGATTTATTTCTTTTTCAGCCTCCCACTTTTATGCCTGTATTTGCTCATCTCCAACCTCTATTTTGAGACGTGCTGACCAAAGAGTTTTTTGTCTGTCTGTTTGTTTTGTTTAGAAGCCATAATGAGAAGTTAAAGCAAGCGAAGAAGCCATCATTGGTTGTGGGTTTACTTTCTTTTAGTTCAAACATTTGGCTCTATATAAACAAAGGCCCCAAATGAATTTATAGGAATTTTGAGAATGAAAAGGTTAAAAGAAGAGATCTAAGTATTCTGATCTAAAGAGTTATAATCACAATGATTTGAGGGAGACAGGAGAATGAAAGATGGTTTTGCTTATTCCTGCATGGGCCCACTGTGTACTATAGATTTTTCCCAAAGAATTTTATTTCATTTGCACATATGTCTACTATGTAACTATTCCTTAGACTTCAAGAAAACTATTTTGTGTGTGTGTAACTATGAGTAAATGTGTTGAGTGTAGTAGAGGTGACAGTGACAGAAGATAGCCAATCCTGGTGCTTGCTAAGTGCTGATTCATTCATTTATGCATTTATAAAGCAAGTACTTGTAAAGCACCTATTATTCAGTCCATAAAAGGAGAGTACATTATGTGTGTTAAGATGCCACAAAATAACCAGAGAAGCAAGGCAATCCTGAATACAGTAAAGATCAGCTTGAGAGTCTAATGTTAATACAAACTAACATTTATTGAAAATCTCTGTATTGGTCATCAACCCACCTGAACCATTTCAGGAATTTCTTTAACTTTGAAATTTCAGGTTTGAAAACTGAATTTATTTTTTGTTGTAGGTGCTCTTAGAGTTTTTGAGTGTTTATGTCTAATTTGATTGCAGATTGACTGTTACTTAGCCATGTAGATAATGACAAGGACATTCACTTGTTTGCTTCAAGGGAGCTCAGACTTGCAACTCTATCTGAAAGACTGAATGGTGCCTGATCCACTCTGTATTTATATTAATAGCTAACATGTATCGAACAGTTACTAAATGTCTGATGTTGTGCTAAGCACTTTACATACATGGCCTCAAATGCTGATTAAAATTCCATGAGAAGTCTCTGAAGAAATTGCAGCTATCTTAAAGATTCAACAGACTGTCCTTAGCTGAGTGATTGTGACTATGAAGAGCTGGAATATTGCAAGTTGAGACCAAAATTATCTTGAGCTATCCTTAGGCCCTGTAGAAAAATAGCCATTTACTTTTAACCTTGCATCTGACCTAACATTCTCATGACTATTAAGTAAAGCTCTTGAAATGTATCACTAACTTCTAGCCTCCATCAATTCTAAAGCTAAAAATCCTATATAATATTCAAAAGCTACAGAATAGAACTAGAGGAGATTTCTCCATTTGTCTATAGCCTGCCTACCCAATTCCTCACCAATGAATTTGTTCAGCATATTGGATTTATGGCCTTTTTTGCTGTATGCTGTAAAAGTCATGTAACTTTTTCCATGGCAGAACACATCATGCAGGGTAGGTAACTTGAATCCAAGTTCCTGAGCCATGGTGAGTCATTTTTGGCTCTGAAAAAAATCATTTCCTGGGCTGGAGGGTTAGCTCAGTGGTTCTGGCGCCTGCCTCGCAAGCACAAGGTCCTGAGTTCGATCCCCAGTAACCACATACGATGCTGGGCGTGGAGACTCACGCCCACCAACAATCAATACCGCATACCACAGTGCCGGGCATGATGGCTCATGCCTGTCATCCCAGCACTTGGGAGGCAGAGACAGGAGGATTGCTGAGTTCAAGGTTTGCCTGGGCTACATAATGAGCTCAGAGCCAGCCTGAACTACCAAGTGAGACCCTGTCTCAAAAAAAAAAAAAATCATTTCCTTATTGTCTTTAAAGCAGAGTTGTTATTTTACAATGACAGTATTATCATTACCTTCATTACATAGCAAGAAATGAAAACAGGAGGTTAACTCATGGTCAAAGGTCATATGAAAGGCTAGCAGAGGCTCAGCATAGAATACAGATTATACCTGCTGTGAGAGGAGGCAGACGAGGAGAGGCATCTGTCAGAGAGGGAGAAAAGTGGGCAGACACCAGGGAAAGGAGGCAATCAGGTGCGCATCAGGATTTTTGTGTGATAGACTGTATCATTTCCTTTCTAGAGGATGAGAATTTGGCCAGTCTCCTTTTTCCGTGGGTTGCGTAAAAACTCTGCAGAAGACAATGAGGGATCCTGCCTTTGTGGTCTAAGAAAACATACAATGTGGATTTCTTTTCTACCCCCATTAAGCCTTTAGGGGCCAAAGCCCTTGAGCTGTCCTCTGAATTCCAGACACCCATGGAATGAAGCTGCATTCTCTCAGTCCTCTTTGCCTGTCTCCAGAATCTGCCATCAAAATTCCGATTTTCTCCTTGATCTTAGTTGAGTGTCAAGAAGAAAACAACCTGATTAGCTGATTAAAGTAATTCCCACTAAGGTGCCATCACTTAGCCGTCCCTGGAGCTTACTCATTAAAATGATTCTCTAATTGCTGGGACTTGTAATGGAAATGTTAAAGTGTTCATTTCTTATATATAAATATATATATTTCAAATACAAATATATATATATTTTAACATATACTTACGTATAAAATATATGCATATAAATACATAACATATGCTATATATTTGTGCTGCACTGCTCCACACCATGTAAATAAAAGTAAGAGACAAAAAAAGAATAGAAAAATACCAAGAAAATGCCAAGCAATCCTCACACATAATCTCACAGCAATCCAGTGCTGTAAATCTGATTTCTAACTTATAGGTAAATGGAGACATAAGGGTTATTTGCCTAAAGACAGATAGCTAGTAAAAGGAGCTGGGTTTTAAACTCTTTAATATCAAACACTAGTCTGTCTCTCAAAGGTTAGTGTCTTGGCCCTCCATTTCTGAGTAAAACTTAACTCCATTCTAATGTCATAAGAGGGAGAAGAGCTGATGTTTGTTCATGTGTTTACTTATATATGGCTATTTATTGAGTGCCTGTTATATCCTGATATTCGGCTTGAGTGGGTGAATTATAAACCTATTTTTGTTCCTTAGCCTTCAGAGTGTGTGTGTGTGTGTGTGTGTGTGTGTGTGTGTGTGCATGGTTATGATGGAATTGAAGGCCCAGAAGATAGATACTAAGAAAATAACTATGTTATAATATGATAAGTGCTGACAGTAAGATAAGTACAAAGTGTGGGAGATCATGAAAGGTAGAGTGATTTTTGAAATTAAAGCAGAAAAAGTAAAAAAGGAAAGCTGATTGATTTAAGCTCTTTAGAGGCATAATTCTTTCTCCCAAATTCTAATGAATAACTCACTTCAGAATTATAGGCAGCCAGGTGGTGTTACTCTCACTTGCTAATGAATGTAACTCCCTTTGGCAATACAGAAGGTGGGAGTAAGCAAGAAAGTGTCTTCAGGTACTGAAGTTGGCTATTGATTTTCCACAGACACAGCCTAGGGCAACATTTCCCAAATTTACTGATTATAAGGCAGCATTTCCCAAAACACCCGAAGCTCTTGCTTAACAAATGATTCTGAGCTCCCATTCCAGACAGTAAGATGCTGAAGTGATTCTGGGAGGACTGGGAAAATTGGTCTGGAGGGCATGATATTATCTTCAGAAATGTCCCACAATGGGTCCTACGCATTCTTTGTGCCATGAATCTCTGGCTTTATTGTCCCCTTTCCAGAGGGATGTCTTGAAATGCATAAGGTAAAAAAAAAAAAATACGAGTCACAAAGGATACAGATTATTATTAATGTTTTAAAAACATAGATCCCTTTAATAATTCATTACTTAAGAAGATACAGGGGCAAACCCAATATGTATAATTTCAAAAGAGTGATGAATGTAAATAATATTCAAGATGTCTGCAACAACCACATTGTGATTTGTGTGTGTGTGTGTGTATCTATGAGTTCCACTGGTGACCTATAAGATTTTTTTCTGCTAGGGGCTGACGACTACATTCACAATTGAAGAAAGTTTTCAATGGCAGCTTAGTGAAAAGAAAGAAGTAATTGTATTTTTTTGGTTGGGATGGGGTTAATAAATCAGAATTTTTCACTTCTTTGCATCCCAATTTCCTCATCTTTGAAATGGGAGTTTTACAGATTAGTGGTTCCCAAATGTTTGGGGAGCTGAGGAGCTGGCTGTACATTATATGGAGTGGGACTAAGGCTAGAGACTTACTACAGTGACTGAGACTTCTGGCACCCTGGAAATTCCTGTAGGGGAAATCTGAGACAGACCCAACAGTTGGTATTTTAAAGAAACAGCGCCCTTCCCAACGAAGGTTAGCTTAGGGAAACTCAAAACTTAGGTTCCTAAGATTCATAGAGGAGCTCATTTAGTATGCTATCTCCATAGCACATCCCCAGAGAAACCTGTCTCCAGGACATGGAATTTCTTGTGGTTGTGTCACATTTTAAAAAAGAGAATAATCTCTAATCCCTTCCAGTTTTAGCAGTTTGTGACTTATCAAAATGCAAAGATTGGCAAAGACTAAAAACATCTTAAATAATCAATATAAAATGAATAGTATCGTTATAAGCTCCAATGGCTCTTCCCCCCCAAAATGTTTTTTTGATCCATCTGACCTTGATCTCTTTTTCTGTGGTGTGTTTTGCTGAAAGAGCCAGGGACTAGAACTTGTTCTATTTTGTTTACCCTCATTTAGTATTGATCACAGCTTTTTATGAGTTCATATGGGGGCCCAAGTACTCTGAGGTTAGTATTGTTGTTCCTCAATTTATGACAGACTAAGTCCCCCATCCCGTTGGAAGTTGTGTATTTAATGTAACCAGCTCATCAAATATGGTGGCTTAACAAGACAGTACACTGTGGAGCACTGTTGTTTCCTTTGGGGTCCAGTGGCTGATAGGAATTGTAGCTTGTTGATGCTGCCTGACAACACCTGAGAATATTGTCCTAGCCCAGGAAATGATCAGAATTCAAAATTTGAAGTACCTTCTGCCAAATACATATTGAGTTCACAAATTAGAAACAAGTTTTCTCTTACTTAGAAAAAGTGTCTACACTGAGATATTTATTGATAGATATTTTAGTTATCAATATACTCCCTCAATTGGTGACAGTTGAGACTAACATCAGCCCACAACCAAAGGTGTTATTTTCTCCATTCTGCTCACATAATTTTATGTCTTCTAAATCCCAGGGCTCCCTCATTCTCATCAAATGGCCTTGCGTTGGAGTGACACTTATCCCAGTATTTCATTCCAACAGCATCAGTGTTATGTGAGTGTTCATTACCTACTTCATAGATTAAGTTCATTACATACGTCATGGCTTCCTGATTCAGATCTGGCCACCTAGACTCAAGTGAAGACATTAGAGCAGTGCTTTCAACAAAGCCATACCAGTGAAAAGTTTCTCTCTGTCACTTTCTCACCTTCTTCCCTCTCTCTTGACCTCACTCATCCTGTTTCTGACTAGTACCATGACACTGAGGACTGTGTAGACCAGCTTGCCAAGAATGGTGAAGAGGAAGGATAGAAGAGTATATATAGCCCATGATGGTTCCATACAACTGAATTAACCAAAAATCAGTTTCCTTCAGAATTCTGATATGTGAGAAAAATAACCCCTATTTGTTTAAATCAGAGCTAGTAAAGTTTTCTGACATTTACAGCTTAGGCATTTCTAATTCCTACATACTGGAATCTGGAAAAAAGAGTCACTTTTCCTTCAGAGAAGATGGGTATCTTCAAATCAAAGTGCATGGGATTTGTGGACTTGAATGCTTTGGTGCCGGGTGTTGTTCTTCTCATGTGTGTCCTATCTTCCTCAATCTCACAGCAGTCTCTGTTGAACCTGAATCTTTTGCTCTCAGGTGTAAAGAAGACATTACTACAGCAGCTCCTCAAACTGTTTCATCATTAGGACGAATTACTAAGAATAACTCTTTGCTCTTCTTTGAGACAGGCAGACTTATACACTCATAGTCCTCAGAGGGACTCAAAGTGCTCTTTTGTTTTCTATTAATTCACCTAATATGCCCTAAATAAAGATGGTAAAATTTCTTAATTTAAGATTAAGAAATATATAGACTGCTTAGGATAGAAAGCCTACTCCTCTGATTAGAAACTTGTAACACCTTAATTAATGATCTATTATGATGGCTAGTTTAAGTAGGACCTTATCTTTTGTTAGGACACATTCTTTGTGGACTGTAAGAGAAAATGATGTAGAGATAATGAGTTTCATTGACTAGGACCCTCAGACAAGTTGCTAAGTTCTTTCAAAGTGGATGGTGAATGTCTTCAAAGGTATCACCCATCATCGAAGGGAGAAGAAGAGGAGTGCTCTTTTCTTTCAAAGTTAATTTCTCAATGGTCAGATATCACTCCTCCTCTGAGTCTTCTTTATATGAATATAGGGGTTTTTTGGTTTTGTTTTTACTATTTTCTTCATTACTTAATACCTATATCAAATAATCTGGTGATGGCTTTCCTAAAGGGAACCAAGACCTTCATCAGAGGTCTCTTCTCTAACTTCTCTTGCAAGAGAAAACCCATAACTACACGGATTCCATTAGGCCCTTGGCCAGATTCAATGTAGTTCTCCATAAACTCAGTTCTTCTCTGCTCACTAGTAGAATGGGGGTATCATCTGTCTTGGCAGGTAGGTTAAAAAATAATGCCATTGGTTTTTAGTGTGGAAAAGACACATTGTCCATCTTCTAAGCAAGTATCTTTGAAGGCTTTCCTGTATGGTCTAACCAGAGTCTGAAGGTACTCCCAAATGGATAGCTGGAGTACCTCTGAGTGGCTTTATTACTGATACTAAAAGTTTGCGTTTTATACAGAGGGAGTATGGTGGGAAGGGATATGCTCATAAGAGTGAATGACTTTTGCCTGTACTTATTTGTGACATCAAGTCTTTTGGAGGATTGAAGACTCTTTGTAATACATAGAGATAGAAAGAAACATTTTATGGTGGTGGCAATGGAGCTGTGAATCATCCATCAATCAGCCCACACTGGATTGTACTACCTCAAATGCTTCACACTTGAACAGAATCACCCCCTTCACCCTAAAAGTCTGCCTATAACAATGAGTATAGAAGCAAGTGATACCCCTAACAGTTGCCCATATAATGCATACATTGCAGAGCAGATTTATTTACTTGTTCATACACCAAATATTTATTTAGCATGTGTTACATGTCAGGTGGTGTGTTTGGACTAGAGGGAAAGAAGAACAAAGACATAGTTTCTGACTTTGAGGATGACTCATCCTCCTTGGGTTGACAGAAAGATCAAGATAATTGCAAGATCTTTCACTATCAGGATGATCCTTACTGGGAAGAATTAAAAAACTATATTTCTCCAAGTATTCTCTCAGACTTTACATTTATATTAATCAGCCTAAGCATTTTTTCTTCTCTTTTCCTTTCCTTTCTTTTATTTATTTATTTCCTTTATATACCCTCCTTGAGATCATATGTCTAATTTTAGTTCTCCACCATTCTTTAATAGCAGTACTGGCATAGGCAGTCTATGTTCAAGGCTTTTGCTCTCCTAAGATATGTCATACTTAATTAACTGTCACCTTCACTATTAATATTAACTGAAATATTAATTTGATGAATCTTAATTTCTCTTAATCATAGCATCATTTTCATCCTTCACTGGATATCTCTTTAGAAATGACACACAGTGTAGAGGAGAAATATTAATAGCACATGAAGGTATTTAAAAAAATCTTTTTTAACAATTGTGTATTTTCCAAGTAAGAATATCTGTTTCTTGAACTGTTGTATGCGCCCTGATTTCCTTGATAGCAAATGGATGTTTTGTCTTGATCACCTACTGACTCTATTTTGCACTTTCAAATTTAAGAAATATTTCTTCCCACCAAAATTCTCCAGAGTCTGGTGCATTTTCTGAGTGTACTACTAATGGAATCATGACAAATATAAATTTGAAAGTTCAGTCTATTTCCTTAGTAGCAGAGAGGATAGAGAACCAGTACCCGGAGAGAAGAGCTACGATGAAGAACAGCTGAACCATCAAGAGAAGTCTAACATATTGGCAGACCATTCTTTCTAGCTCTTTCTCTCATTCAGTTTTATTTTTTCAATAGTTTCTTTTTCCTCTCACACTATTTCTCTCCTGCATACCTCCACCCTGGATATACTGAGCTGGGATAAAGATGCACACAGGATTGCCTCATTAACCCCCTCTGTCACTGAGATGTGACTGGCTTAGACTCTTTTCAGGAAAATTCCTATGGATCACTTCTGGTTACTTGGATTCTAGATAGACTAGAACAGAATAATTAGCATTCGTTTGTTCTTATGGGGTGGATGGTGACTGCCTTCAAAGGTATTACCCATCCTCGAAAGGAGAAGAAGAGGAGTGCTCCTTTCTTCCCCAATTTCTGGATCGCTGCAGAGTGTGTTGGACCCTAATGCCCGGGATCTCAGGGAAGATAGACAAGCACAATTATAAGAGCAGCAGGCAAGGGGAGCCCACTCACCTCCAGGTAGACCACCCATGGCATCACCAAGGTGGCCACCAGCAAGTCTGCCACAGCCAGGCTCACCACTAGATAGTTGGTGGTAGTCTGCAGGGCCCTCTCCCTCAGCACGGCCACACACACCAGGCCATTCCCGAAGACGATGGCTAGGATGAGCACACAGTAGGACAGAGCGTAGTAGGCATATGGGCGGGGCCGGGTAGCACCTGTGGTGTTCTCTGCTCCACAGGTGGAGTTGATGTGGCCACTCAATTGGCTTAGCGGTGCCATGGTCCAGAGGGAGCACCTGACTCAAAACAATTCCTGGGAGGAGACAAAACAATATTGAGACATCAGACTCTTTGATGATCAGATGTTTAAATACATTTTAAAATTAATCATGTGAACAAATACTTATTGAGCATTTCCTATATACCAGGCACTGTTACAATAACTGGAGATACAGCAATGAATAAAAGATAAAAATCTATAAAAAGTCTATATCCAGAGGGGAAGGAAGATAATAGGCAAGAAAAAGTCAGGCATACTTAGTGTTTTGAAAAAAAAAAATGAATAAGGAAGGAGAGTAAGGACTGTGTGTATGTAAGTGGGTGTCTGAGTGAAACATTAACCAGTGTGATCAAGAAGCCCTCACAGGACTGCCGGCCACAGGGTCTCACCCTGAAGGAGGCGAGGAAGCAGCCTATGCAGACATCTGGTGGGAGAGCGGTCAGAGCAGCAGGTGCCAACAGGAAAGGCTGGGTTGTGAACAGGATCTGAGGGAGGCCAGCAGGCTGGGACCAGGTGCGGCAGCAGCCGTGGCAGGAGGTGAGTCTGAGAGGTGTGTGAGGCTATCGGAAGGACCATACTTGGGCTCTGCGTGCGATGGGAAACTTGCAACATTAGAAGTCTAGCTGTGTTATTTCCCCCTCTGGGACTTTGGGAAGGAAGGTTACTTCACCTGTTTGAACTCCAACCTCCTCCTCTATCACATAGGGGAATAATGGACCTAATCTCATAGGGTTTTTGTGAGGATTAAATGGGCTAATATATACGAAAGACAGAAAGCTGTAACCAGTACCCAGAGTTCTATATGCATGTTGTATTAGCCATTTCTTCTTTATAAGTCTGTTTCTCTTAGGTTCCTTCCCCCCTTTCCTTGTTTCCTTCCTCCCAACCTCTATTGATGTGTTTTCCTCTTCCCTATCTCCATCTGTCCCTTTTTACTTCCTTTCATCTCCCATTCTCTCTTTGTTTATTTTACCTAGGGAAAGATGAGTGTGGGATTGTGGAGGAAAATCTCAAGAATATAGCAGTCTCATACAGTGCTTTTTACATTTAGGGAAAATCCATGTGCAGAGTTTTATTTGAAACATCTTCATTTTGTACTTTTTTTTTTTTGGTAGTACTGGAATTGAATCCAGGGTCCTCACACTGAACTACATCCCCAGCCCTCTGTTTTGAGACTGGGTGTTGTTAAGTCACCTAAATTGCCCAGGCTGAATTTGGACTTGAGATTCTCCTGCCTCAGACTCTAGAGTACTGGGATTATGAGTGTGTGTCACCAAACCTGGCAAGCCTTCTTAATTTTTGAAGACTTGTTACCAACTAAAAACATTTAAACCTTATAAAATTCTCCCATATGAGACAGGAGATCAGGGCATGGCAAAGCTGGCTGGGGAAGGAGGTGGGACAAAATCCCAGGAGACCTGTGCAGAATGGTTCTCAGACTCCTGTATGTGAACTTCTCATGATAATTCATGCAGGTTTTCAATAGGACGGTCTAGACCTGATGCCATCTGAGTAGTGGACAACACAAAACTAACGGTCACTATTGAGTTCTTGCCACTATGTTGGCTCTTGCATGGTGGCCATCCTCATGCTGTAGCATGTGCTTCTTTTCCTACTTTTACTTGGCTCAAACTTTCTGTGAAGAACTTGTTTCTTTTCCTAACTTTAATGGAACTTTGCTATTGTCTATGGCCAATTCTTTGCCCAGGACAGAAAGAACTTAGAAACCACCTACAGAAAGAGATTCCAACACCCCAAGACCTACTAACACTTCCAATTTCTCCAAAATCCTATGTCCAAGGGCTTGTCAACCACTAATTTTCAACTTCTAACCTCTAAATGCCCTTGCTTTTCAAATAGGGATATTAAGACTCAGAGTAATGAGTAATATGTCTTAGTCCTATGGCTTATTAGTGGTACAACTAGCATACAACTCGTCAAATTCTTTCAGTATCTCCTTTTTTCCCTTTTCTAATTATTTATTCATTTATTATTTCTTTTTTTAAATTGAATTCTTTATTGGTACTATTTATTTATTTATTTATTTGAGACAGGGTCTTGCTTTGTAGTTCAGGCTGGCCCTGAGCTCACTATGTAGCCCAGGCAAGCCTCGAACTCAGCGATCCTCCTGTCTCTGCCTCCCGAGTGCTGGGATTACAGGCATGAGCCACTACACCCGGCTATTGTACAATTTATATACATCTCAGAATCACAAATAACATTGGGGAATTTGTACCAGTATATGACACGTTAATTCTCAGTTTTACCCACCCACACCTCCCCACCCCCTTTATACATACTCTTTTATTTTCTTTCTGAATCATATTTATTCCTTCCCTTCATTACATTCCCACACCAAATTTCCTATGGAAATTTCCCACTCTATAAAAGCTGTCATATTTTCTAGAGCTCATTTGCATCTACAGGTGATGTCAAAGAGAAGATCCAGTATTTGCCTATCTGTGATCTATTTATTTCACTTATTAGTATATCCTCTTTCAGTATCTCTTTTGGCATCTGAAACACATAGCAACTGTCACATCACCATCCCACTGGGAAGAACTGACTCTCACACTATGGAGATTTTGGATTTAGAGTGAGAAAAGCATCAGAGTTCATTAGTTGCACTAATAACACATTGATTGGGTCCCAGCCCCACACATTCTGTGGGGCACAAAAGTATTATCATTCCTGAAGAAATTGCCTTTGGGGTGAGGGTAGCAGTGTACTAAAGTTATGTGCTGGGAAAGACACGAGGCCTGTGACTAACTGTGAGGCCCTGCAATTCAAGCAAAACTGACTTGAGTCTGAGACACTGGGTCCCACTCTGGTCCTCTTCTATGGACTGAATTGTTCATGTCTCCCCAAAATGGATCTTTTGAAATCCTAACTCTCAAGGTGAAGATATCAGGAAGGGAGCCTCAGCGAAGGGCTTTGGAACTAGTGCTCTTACAAAAGAGACCAGCGACATAGGCAGCCTCTTTCATTATGTGAGGACATCGTGAGAAGATACTTCTCTGTGAACCAGGCACCGGTTCTGCTGGAAGACTGACCTTGGACTCCAGAAATATGAAAAATATACTTCTGTTGCTTATAATCTGTCTTATCTGTGGTATTTGTCATAACAGCCTGAGTGCATTAAGATACCTTCTTCTGACCTCATCCAACTGACTGTGTCTAGGAGCAAATTCACTAAGAGTCTACACACCTCCATCTAGACCACACTCCTGGTGCCAAGATCCCAGAATTCTCTACTCAGTTGCTTGACACCTGTTTCCAAGGCATCATAGACCTCACTGTAGACATACACCCCAGAGGGTAGATTGTGCTGTGTATGCGTGGGACTCCCATGTGGTACTCTTTGTTAAGCTCAGATAAATATCTTTGGTGCAGCCGAGGTGGGGAGAGAAGACTCAGTCTCTAAGTAGGACAGGGTGACAATGCTCATACTTGGTATGGAATCCCAAGGGCTCTGAAATCATAAACTCAAAACTAGCCTTCCACATTGGAACATATGTATGTTTGGAAATGGTTTTAGAATGTTTAGACATGGTACATATGGGCCACTACTGGGAATACTTGCTTCATGTTCTTGCCGAACGGGAGGCTGGCTTGGTGGCCAGGATTTGCTCTCAGTCTTATTTTCTGCAGCTTTCCTTGAATTAAGGGATTGGCCTTGTCATGACTATTATTTTGTACCTCATTTGGAAATGTTTCAGCCTGGAATGTGAAAGCATTAAAATGTACAAATGATTGGAAAGGGGTGCCCGACTTGGAATGAATTCAGAGAATGTTTAAAAAATATTCTTTCTCTTGGCACATTGTTTGCAGTCAATATATTTTAAAACATAATAATAATTCTTGGTAATGATTATAATTTTCTCATTATTCAGAGAAGGGTAGCCGCTATTCTGTAGATAACATTGCTGCTGCCAAGAGCTTTTGGAAAATACAATGCTTTCTGATTGTTCACCACAGTTCCACCTCCAAAGGGAGGCTCAGGCCCAGAACACCTTCCCTTCCACAGTAGGGCCTTGGGAAGCAGTGGCCAAAATCTTTCTGTCTTGGAGACTGGTGTTGGTTACTGATCTCTTGGCCTTATCTCAGATGTCGAGCAAGAAGGAAGCACAGGCCCTCAGGGTGTCTGCTGCTACCTTGCTGGACTTTCTGCTCTGCCAAGAGTTTGACAGCTGCTTAAACACAGTACAACTGAAGGTCAGTTGTTAATCATGAGAAGGAAAATCCTCGACTCTGAACACTGACTCTGAACCTGATGTTGGAATTACAATCACATGGATTTCTGATTTATTTTTTCATATTGTATTGTCTCAGGTCATAAATTCTGTACAGCGGCAGGTGAGGAAGCCATGGTTGTTTAGGTAGTTCCTGATGAGTTGTTGGATGTGAGAGAAAAAGAAGAGATGAAATGAGATGTTTGCCTTCTTCCTACCTGTTGGCTAATTATTTCAGCACTTTTTTCCTTCTTAGACTTTTTTAAAAGTCAGAGTTGTTTTCTATAACATAGAGCTGGGCTGGGAGTTTTTCTCTGTCTCTCTGACAGATATTCTGACAGAGAGTAAACTCTGTCTGAGGTAGGAAGATACTGAGAAGATACAGATAGACTGAAGAATTCATTACTTCAATAATCACTAATTCATAATGATAGACTGGTTCCTTCATCATCAAAATATGGATCAATCATTCCTACTTCATACTGTGAAGGGTGAATGAAATGATATATGTAAAGGTTGCCAATACTGGCCTGGGTCATCTGTGTGGAGGGCTGTCTTGTGCATTGCAGGAGGGTTAGCAGCATGCTGGTATCTCCCTACTATACGAGATGTTGTACAGCCTGCCCCCAAAATTTGATAACCAAAAATATCTCCAGACATTGTCAAATGTCCCTTGGGGGAGGGGTCAAAATTGCTGTCCGCACTGAGAATCAGTCCTGTAGCACAAGGTCTAGAACACAGTGCTTGAAGTGTGGTTATTTTTATTGTTAACAGGAAAATGTGAACAAGTGAAGTGGCCAGTGAGTGAAGCTACAGTTGCAGACTGTTTAATAGACTTGGAAATTAGGTTACTGGTGGTCTCAGTGATGAATGTTAGGGGATGGGAAAGTAAAGGTGAGGGACAGTTTCCAGCTGGCCTTTTACTCACTATGTATACCATTATTAGTGAGTTTTAGGAGGTCCTTAGATTTCTTACAGATTACTGATTTATCTATCTCCACGTATCCAGTGTTTTGCAGCATCTCTTGGAGGGTATAATTAGTTTGAGAAGCAGAGACAGTGGTTCCCAGCACATGTTTTGCTTTGCTTTGGTCATTCTCTCTGTGCAGAGTGCTAGTTTCCCTGAACATTTGCAGGGCCTCCTTGACACTTGAACATTCAGGAAGATTTATTAAAAGTATTTTAATTATTTGTTCTTTTTTATTAAGGATTTTGCATTAAGCAAGAAACAAAAATGACCTTGAGTCCTCAGCCTCCTTTTAAACTCAACTACTTCTGGGCTATTCTGTGCATCGGGCACTAGCAATTAAAGTGTAGCATTCCTACAGTGTCATACTGGTAC
>PVIC010043464.1:0-15384 GCA_004025085.1 Thryonomys swinderianus | reverse complement strand
TTTTTGGAGACAGGGTCTCGCTTTGTAGTTCAGGCTGGCCCTGAGCTCACTATGGTGCCCAGGCAAGCCGCCGCGAACTCAGCAATCCTCCTGTCTCTGCCTCCCGAGTGCTGGGATTACAGGCGTGAGCCACCACGCCCAGCATTATATGTGGTAACCGGGGATCGAACTCAGGTCCTTGCGCTTGCAAGGCAGGCACTGGAACCACTGAGCTAACACTCCGGCCCAAAACCGACATTTGTATTGCAGGGCTCTTTTAAAACTTCAAAGATGCATATAGTTACACATTTTCATAAGTTTTCAACACTTCTGTCTTGTGACTGGCTCACTCTTGAGGCAGCTACATCTCGGTTGCTTACCTCAGGCCCAAGAAGAATGTCAGAACAAGGCTGTGAATACTCACAATATTCTGATCCTTTCCAAAAACCGCTGTTCTCTGGTGTGAATGTTCATTTAATCTTTAGACATGTACTTGATCTTTTAAATTCCTGCCATGATAAAAATGAGTGAATAAGTGAAGATAGGTGGCTATTTATCAGACTGTTTTTGTCTCCCATCCAATTACTAACCAGGGCTGCTCCTGCTTCTGAGATCAGACGAGATGAGGTGCATTCAGGGGGGTGTGCCCACAGGCTGTCTGACCTTTTTTGTGTTTCCTGTTTCCAGGTTGGCTCAAAAACAGAAGTCGCGGAGTGCAAGGAGAAATTTGCTGCCTCTAAAGACCCCACCATCAGCCAGACGTTCATGCTGGACAGGGTGTTCAACCCGGAGGGGAAGGCCCTGCCCTCGATGCGAGGGTTCAAGTACACCAGCTGGTCTCCCATGGGTTGCGATGCAAATGGCAGGTGCCTGTTGGCTGCCCTGACCATGGACAATCGCCTGACCGTCCAGGTGAACCTCAACAGACTGCAGTGGGTCCAGCTGGTGGATCTGACTGAGATTTACGGAGAGCGTCTTTACGAAACCAGTTACAGGCTTTCGAAAAACGAGGCCCCGGGGGGGAACCTTGGGGATTTTGCCGAGTTTCAGAGGAGACACAGCATGCAGACCCCAGTCCGGATGGAGTGGTCGGGCATCTGTACCACGCAGCAGGTCAAGCACAACAACGAGTGCCGCGATGTCGGCAGTGTGCTCCTGGCCGTCCTCTTTGAGAACGGGAATATTGCTGTGTGGCAGTTTCAGCTGCCGTTCGTGGGGAAAGAGTCCATCTCGTCGTGCAACACAATTGAGTCGGGAATCAGCTCTCCTAGTGTTTTGTTTTGGTGGGAATACGAGCACAACAATCGGAAAATGAGCGGCCTTATTGTAGGGAGTGCTTTTGGGCCCGTGAAGATCCTCCCTGTGAACCTTAAGGCAGTCAAAGGCTACTTCACACTAAGGCAGCCTGTTGTCTTGTGGAAAGAAATGGACCAGTTGCCTGTGCACAGCATCAAATGTGTGCCGCTTTATCACCCCTACCAGAAGTGCAGCTGCAGCCTCGTGGTGGCTGCCAGGGGCTCCTACGTGTTCTGGTGTCTTCTGCTCATCTCCAAGGCAGGCCTGAACGTTCACAATTCCCACGTGACAGGCCTTCACTCGCTGCCCATCGTCTCCATGACCGCAGACAGACAGAATGGAACCGTGTACACTTGTTCAAGCGATGGGAAGGTGAGGCAGCTGATTCCCATTTTCACAGATGTGGCGTTAAAGTTTGAACACCAGCTGATTAAGCTCTCAGATGTGTTTGGCTCCGTGAGGACTCATGGGATCGCAGTGAGCCCCTGCGGGGCGTATCTGGCCATCATCACCACGGAGGGCATGGTCAACGGTCTCCACCCTGTGAACAAAAACTACCAGGTCCAGTTTGTCACTCTCAAAACCTTTGAAGAAGCAGCTGCTCAGCTCCTAGAATCTTCTGTTCAAAATCTCTTCAAGCAGGTAGATTTAATAGATCTGGTTCGCTGGAAGATTTTAAAAGATAAACACATTCCTCAGTTTTTACATGAAGCATTGGAAAAGAAGATTGAAAGCAGTGGGGTCACTTACTTTTGGCGCTTCAAGCTTTTCCTCCTGAGGATTTTGTACCAATCAATGCAGAAAGCCCCGTCAGAAGCCTTGTGGAAGCCCGCCCACGAGGACTCAAAAATCCTGCTGGTTGACTCGCCCGGGCCCGGCAATGCTGAGGAGGAACCACAGGAAGAAGGTACTTCCTCCAAACAGGCGAGCAAGCAGGAGAGGAGCAAAGAAGGCGAGGCAGAGGAGCTGGCCGATGACTCGCTGCCCCCCTCAGGAGACGCGGGGGCCCGGGAGCCCATGGAGGAGAAGCTCCTGGAGATCCAAGGGAAGATCGAGGCTGTGGAGATGCACCTGACAAGGGAGCACATGAAGCGCGTCCTCGGCGAGGTGTACCTGCACACCTGGATCACGGAGAACACCAGCATCCCCACCCGCGGCCTCTGCAACTTCTTGATGTCTGATGATGAGTACGACGACAGAACCGCACGGGTAGGTGTTCGCGAGCAGCTGCCGCACCTGAGAAGCGCTTTCACAGACAAGTAGCTAGATCGTGGTTCTGAAGCTCAGCGCTCGAGTTGGCACTTTTAAAGTTACTGATTGGCTGGAGTTCAGGGGAATGCATAGACATGGATTCACGCAGAGGGCACGTTTGTAGCACGCAAAGACCGGCTACAGCCTCCCACCCAGGGCCTTGACTGATAAGCCGGGTTTGCTGGGTGAGATTTCCAGGCATTTGGGGTAGGGAGGGAGGGAGTTTTCAGTTTGAAAGGAAGAGGTCTGATTTTGCCCAAGGGTAATTTATAAGCAGGGTGTGGTGGGTCATGCCTATAGTCCCAGCACTGTGGGAGGCTGAGGCAGGACAGTAACAAGTTCAAGCCTACCTTGCACAATTTAGCAAGTTCTGTCTCCAGAAACAAAATCACAAGTGAGAGATGTAACTCAGTGTGAAGGCCCTAATTCAGTCCCCAGCACTGAAAAAAAAATAGTTTTAAAAAAAGTGCTTATAAGGGTACCAAGTTATTATTTATGTTGCCTTGTTAGGAACGGGGCATTTGTCTTTATTTTTGTAGTAGAACAGTCTTACATGTTATGTGTGTGTGTGTCTGTTCGTATGTCTATACATGTACATGTGTATACACACACACACATATCTATTCCTTGGACATTGAGGTCCCTAAGAGACCACTAGATTTCCAAGCCTGGGAAGCTACGTCCTGTCAGGCTGGGAAAGGCTCCCAGCATGCGTTCTTACTCTGAGGGTCTGAGAATTGCTACAGAAAAGAAACTGTAACCTTCTGTCACCCAGACTCCTTGATCAGGGAAGCTCTACAAACCCACAGCTGCTGAGTTCCTGAAGAACTCCTGAAATACTTAAAACCACAAAAGCCCTATCCTTTTTACTCCAAAGATTGACATGTATTGCCTAATACCTTGTTTAGAGTATGAAATAAAAAGAATAAATTCAAATATCTTCATCCCTAATGAAAGTCATCCCCAGTCACTGTGTCATATCTTGTGGACAGCGTGTTTGTGCCTGAGATGTTTGTGGTCAGGTTTTCGTTATTTTTTTTTGAGAGCCGTGTAGTCCAGGGGCCATGGCCTCCGCCGCGCCTATGTAAAGTCAGCTTGGAAACGTGATTTCCTTGTGCTCTCAGTTCTTGGGGAACACAGTATGCTGGTTTTCACTGTGTCAAGGAACTACTTAGGGTTATTTAACCCAGTGAAATAGTAGCAAAAACATTTTGAAAAGTGAGTACAAACTTTATTCTTTTTGGTTTCGGATTCTCTCAGGATGCTTGCGTGTGTTTGGAAGCTGTGTCTAACATGGCTGTGCGACTTAGCACAACCAGTTTTAAAAGTATGAAGGCTATACTCTGCCCTTTTTTAGTAACCAAGCTCTGATTAAGACATTGCATTCATGTCTATGAACCTAACTGTGCATATGGCAAAGACCTTTTTAACCTAGGATGTTGGTTTACTAGTATAGTAGTGATCGGTTATTTCTGAGATTCCCTGCATGGTGCTCATGTAGTTGTATTTCTCAGCCTTTTTCTCTTTTTATTACCACCTTTCCTCAGAACATTTTTCGACAGTATTTTTTCCTAAGTGCTCCTACCCATGAAATGTTACACCGATCTCACATTATAGTATTACAATATAGTGTGTATTGGTTTACCTACTTTGCTTATATGTGTCTATGCTTTATGTGTTTGGAAAATTAAGAATTTTCCAATGCTGGGCATGGTGACTCACACCTGTAATCCCAGCACTCGGGAGGCAGAAGCAGGAGGATTGCTGTGAGTTCGAGGCTTGCCTGGACTACACAGTAAGCTCAGGGCCAGCCTGAACTACAAAGTGAGATTCTGTCTCAAAAAAAAAAAAATTTCCATCCCCTAGGAGGACAGTCACCCCCATTAGGAATGTGTGAGTCAAGCCAAACAGCTGAGCTGCGTATTCAAGGTTATTGGGAACAAACAAAACACCCTTCCTTCCGTGAAGCTTTGGGACACTTCTTAAGGAGGAGTTCTGAGCTGGAGCCGGCACTGTCACTGTGCCACCAGGAGGATGTGGCGCTCTCTGGAAAAGAGGCGAGAGAGGAGTTGTCCTATTCATAGGAGACCATATATGAGGCTTTTGGTTCTGTTTCTTTGTGGTGGTGGGGTCAAACCCCAAGGCTTTGGTGATGTTAGGCAAGTACTCTACTCCTGAGCTACACCCCATCCCAAATCCCAGAGACGAGAAAAAGCAAAAGAGCTGAAAGGTAATAAGTTTTCTTTTTGTAAAATACATACGGAGTAAGTAAGGTGGCTGCAGCCCAATTTCTGAGGCACTATGAAACCCTTTGAAATTAAGTGAATGTTAGTGAATTAATCCAAAATCTTGTGACTTCTCCTCCAAGAGGTTAAGCGTGAATGGATTCAGAGCTTGGAAGGGTGCCGTCTGCCAGTGAGAAGAGATGACCTCCAGGCCTGCCAGCGACATAGCCGGGCCGTTTGTTTAGCAGTGTCAGGAAGTGGGTGTTCCTCCGGCTTCGGGTGTTAAGGAGTGCAGTATTAATAAAGAAAGCAGGGACGAGACCTGGAGCCTGTGCCGTCCATCGCCCATCTCAGCACCACCTTGCCTCTCGGGGGTCATGCTCTGCCTCTGCAGTGTGATCCGTGGGCCCAGGTGCAGGCTGCTGAGCCGAGTCTTTGAGCCATCAGAGGGGGACATTGTTTTCAAGTTCCAATTCTTTACTTTGTAGGTGTTTCTTAGAAACTAGACACTGTATGGTGCTGTAGAGTTAGCAGTATTCCAAATACGTTTGCCTATAATGATTATGAATTTCTTTCTTCAAGACAAACCGTAAGTAGTAAATGCTTGCTTCTCACAGAACTTTGTTCTCAAGCAATTAGAACAAGGCATCCATAAAAGTGGTTTTCGGAACAAGCTTTCCCTTCGTGGCTCAAGTTTGCTCTCCTGTCCCAGCTCCCAGACGCATTTCACCTCCCCCTCAACCACACGTAGGTTGCTGCCAGCGGCCTCCGTGGGAGTGTGTGTGCTGCCCCTGGCAGCCCCTGCTTGGCTCGGGCCTGCCTTGAGGAGCCGGGCTTCCAGGAGCCCTTGTGCTGACTGCTGTGTCCCGCCAGGTGCTGATCGGGCACATCTCCAAGAAGATGAACAAGCAGACTTTCCCCGAGCACTGCAGCCTGTGCAAGGAGGTCCTGCCGTTCACGGACCGCAAGCAAGCCATCTGCTGCAATGGGCACGTCTGGCTCCGGTAAGCCGCCCCTGCCTGCACCTCCTCACGGGCAGCACCGCCGCACAGTGTGTCTCGGGGAGGCGGCGCGCTCCGAAGCCTGCTGGCTCTTCTTCATCGGTCTGGCGAGAACGGGACAGCCGAGACAGATTGAAGGCCGTGGAGGGGCCGTATTTACCGGGATTGCACTGTTTTCCGTTGAAGTAGTAAGTGTTCAGATGATTGCAGAATGGTGACTGCTGGAACCAGTAAGCTGACATGCATAGTACGCATTTTCCTGTTTATTGAATTTTGTAGGAAAAGAATCAGGCTTCTCTCCCCTGGCCTCAGCCCCTGAGATAACCCTGGTGTGTGTTTTGCCAAACCCAGGAGTGGCTCCTCCCCGAGGCACGTCGTCCCTTGCCTCTCAGGACATGGAGCCCCTGTCTTCCCCAGTCTGGACTGCTGCTTCCTCGCCATCCTGATCTGCCACTGCCCCACGGCCCGCAGTGCGTGGTGCCAGCATTCTCCCCGGTGCTCACGTGGCCCCTGTGCTCCCCGCGGTCCAGACCCGCAGTCTAACCGCCCGCCTGTGAGTGTACGATGCCAGGCCCTCTGCATGGAGTCCAGCCCCTCCCCCACTGCGGTGCCTCAGCCCTGGCCCGACACTCACCTCTCGCCCTGATGGCCAGACCTGCCCTACTGCTCCGCCTCCTCCATTCCTGCTTCTCCAGTTCAGCCCTAGTTGCTCGCCATTGCGACCCTGTCCAGCTTTGACCCTCCTGTAGCCCTCTGCCCAGGACTCTCCGGTGGCTCCCCACTTCTGATGAGCAAAAGTAAACAGTACAAGACTGCGCAGGCTGGGGCTCGTCTTCTCCTTGGCCTCTGACCTCAGCCTCCTGCCCGCACTTGTATTCCGGGTGAACTGCCCTCGCTCCTCAGGGCCAGACGTGCCGCCTCCTGCAGGATGTGCGCCCTGGCCGACCCCCCAAGTACTCTCCTGGCAGGAGGCCCTGTGGCTCCTCTGAGGCCGCCCTCTCCCGTACCCTTCCTGGCCTAGACATCTCTCCTACCGCTCTGCATCTGTCTTCCTTGTTTTATTTTCCTCCTTGAATTATCACCAGTTAGAATAATTTTTACTTTTTCTCCATCTTCTGGAACAGAAAATACAGGAGGACAGGGACTTTTGGGGTTTGTTCACAGCTTTTTTTTTTTTTTTTTTTTTTTTTTTTTTTTTTTTTTTTTTTTTAACTTTCTTTCTTTTCTTTTTTGGTACTGGGGGTTGAACTCAGGACCTTGTGCTTGCCAGGCAGGTGTGGCACCAGTGAGGTAAATCCCTGGCCTGTTCACAGCTATTTCTAAAACAATGTCTGGAACATGATTGGTAGTCCATAAAATTTTTAAATGTATTTTTGACTGAAATATGCCTGCTACATGTACCATTTTAACAACTAGTTCTCTTATCAAGATACTATGGAGTTTTGAACTTTAGTACAGAGATTCCATTCTTAATGACTGTAGAATTTTCCATCATGTGAACCCTCCATGAATTATTCCTTATTGTTGGGATTTAGGGTTTGTGTTTCTAATTTGACTATTTAACCTTTTTTTTTTTTTTTGAGAGTGGGTCTCGCTTTGTTGTTCAGGCTGGCTCTCAGCTCACTGTGTAGCCCAGGCAAGCCTCAAATTCAGCAGTCCTCCTGTCTCTGCCTCCCGAGTGCTGGGATGACAGGCATGAGCCACCACACCCGGCACTGTGGTATGTGGTATTGATTGCTGGTGGGCGTGAATCACCATGCCCAGCATTGTATGTGGTTACCAGGATTGAACTCAGGGCCTTGCGCAAGGCAGGCGCTGGAACCACTGAACTAAATCTCTAGCCCGACCTTTTTTTCAAGAGGGAAGAATAGGAAATGAGATTAGAGTTTAGGGGTTTCTTTTGTTTTTGTTTTTTGTGCCACCAGGGATTGAACACGGGCCCTTGGGCTTCCAAGGTAGGCATGGTAACATTTGAGCTAAATCTCAGCCTTAGAGTTTAGGTTTGTAATAAAGACAGTATTTGTTGAGTGGTCTCAGCATGCCCATACAGTCTAGGCAGTAAACACTCATTAAGTTGCTGTATCTTCCCAGTACCTGTACACAGGAAGCACTGATTGCTGCCCTTGTACAGCGAGGAAACAGACATCAAGCAGCAGTTTTCCTAGGGTTAGAAAGTACCTTAGCAGTAGAACATTTGTTTAGCATGTGGGAGGCCCTGGGTTCAAACTCCACCGTGACAAAAACATTAGGAAAGTGTTTGCCCAAAGTCTCTCCAGTGGCTTGTGACAGCTCAGAGCCTGGCATTCTGGCTGCCGAGTCTGCCTGTAACCATTGCGTGTTAATATTGCCCAGGTGGCTTCTTGCACCAAAGTCGATTTCCATTTTGCTGACTAAAATTAGTGCCCAAAATACCTCAGTGATTCCTCTCAGAATGGGCACTTGCCGCCTCGCAGATGGTATCCTGTGAACCCAACGCTTGATCAGGGTGAAGCTGCCTGGAGTCCCTTTGACACCCCCTTTGAGTGTCTTCGGTCCCTTAGCTCCTGTTCTGAAAACTGCTGTTCGGGGACATCTTCCTGCAGGCCCCATTCACTGCATTGTGCCTCCCTCATCTGCCTGGTCCGATGCTGGTGTTTGGTGACACTCATGGACAGACTGAACCTGTGGACATTTATTAGTTCTGCTTCTCCTTTTGCACCATTAATTTCACCTTCCGTAACCTTTAGGATGACTCGCAAGAAGTGTCATCCATCAAGCGTATGGAGGCTTAATGACCCAGTCAGTAAAAAGAATTAGCCAGCGGACAAGGAATATAGGAAAAACAAGAATGCTCTTAGAATACTAAGCACACTGTCTCGGACAGTAGGCGAGTCCCAAGAGAGGAACTGTGCAGTCAGCGTGAGAGATTGTGGTTGTGTAAGGGGATGAAGAGGTGGG
Source organism: Thryonomys swinderianus (assembly GCA_004025085.1). Taxonomy (NCBI): domain Eukaryota; kingdom Metazoa; phylum Chordata; class Mammalia; order Rodentia; family Thryonomyidae; genus Thryonomys; species Thryonomys swinderianus. The sequence goes on along the minus strand of PVIC010043464.1, from coordinate 6,695 downwards.
AAAGGGTCAGAGTGGGCAGATGGAGATAACTTAGAACTGCATTTTCCAGAGCATCCTGTTCTTACTAATCTTTGAGGAGTACCTGTATTGTAACTATGTTGTAGTACATGGAAGTTGCTAATTCTCAAGGCCTCTTGATTAGGCCTCAAACAAGGCTTTTTAGACTTAGATAAGGATATCTGTACGCTTTAATCATTTTTAGAAAGATACTACTTTAGCTCAGGGGAAGAAAGGATCTTTATATATATATATATATATATATATATATATATATATATATATATATATATATATATATTGACTTTTCTCTGGTGCTATTTTCAGTCTTCATTAGTACAGTTCATTTTGACTGTCCAGTACATGCTGGGCAGAAGGATTTTTTCAAGGAAGTTTGGGTGCTGAAAATTTTAACCCTTTTGTCAGCTTCAAAATAACTTTCAGTATAAAACATGATCAGGGGCTGAGGGGTGTGCCCAGTGGCAGCACGCTTACCCAGCATGCACAGGGCCATGGGTTCAGTCCCCAGCACCACTGGGGAAAAGGTCAATATGATATGTGTATTAAGAAAGGTCAATATGATATGTATATTGATATGTGTATTAAGAACTCGAAGTGGCCAGTACGGATAGACCAGATTCTTCCCCTTGCTGCCATCACAAAGAAGAAGCTGCAGTGACTTGAGTTAGAATCTGTGTCTCTGCTTGGAACGTGACGCAGCCTCTTCTCCCCTGCTAAGTGTGCGTTTGCCCCGACAGAGGGGACGGTGGAAACTCTCTGCGGTGAATAACTGTGCCCCGGAGTCCCTCTCAGTGCCTGCTGCTTTCCTGTGTCAGCAGCACTCTAGCAAGCCGCCTCCCATGACAGCGCAATCCGTCTTCTTTCAGGTGCTTCCTAACCTACCAGTCCTGCCAGAGCTTGATCTATAGAAGGTGTTTGCTTCACGACAGCATTGCCCGGCACCCAGCTCCAGAAGGTAAGAGCTCTCCCAGGCCGTGACCTCGTGCGCAGGCTGCTGGGTGCTCTGCCGAGGCACGGAGTTCTCCTGTCCCTCTTCGTGTGCTGTCGTGGAGGCAGAGCTGGTTCAGGCGGCCTCTGGGCCGTGTCGTGCTGAGCTGATGCTGTCTTGCGGCCTGCGTGTGCGGACAGTGAGTCTGCCTGCCTTCGTGACGCTGCTGACAGACTGCGCCTCCCGGCGTCAGGGCCTGCCTCACCGCTGTCGGTTGGATCGCACCCACCGTGCCCTTGAGCCATTCTTCCAGTAGCCACGGTGGCCTTGCTCTGATTGGTCTGTACTCTGCCCATAGCCCTGCAGACAAAGTGCACCTCTCTGTTTCTCAGAGGACTGGCTGGAAATAAGATTGTCCAAGCAGGCACAGAGCTTAATAGCTGCGAGAAAAGCAGTTTTGGACCGGAGATTTAGCTCAGTGGTTCCGGTGCCTGCCTTGCAAGCGCAAGGCCCTGAGTTCGATCCTGGTAACCACATACAATGCTGGGCGTGGTGACTCACACCCACCAGCCATCAGTACCACATACCACAGTGCCTGGCATGGTGGCTCACGCCTGTAATTGGGAGGCAGAGACAGGATTGCTGAGTTCCAGGCTTGCCTGGGCTACATAGTGAGCTCAGGGCCAGCCTGAACTACAAAGCGAGACCCTGTCTCAAAAAAAAAAAAAAGCAGTTTTGACTGTCCGTCCTTTAACTGGCACGAGTTCGCTCTGCGCCGTGGCCGTCACTCTTCTTCCCTCCCTGCCCACGCACTTAGCTTTGGAGCCCACAGAGGTGGCCCAGCCTCCTTGCGCGTGCTGGCCCTGAAGCCTGAGAGCGAGGTGTGCTGTCCGGGACCGGGAGCCGCGGCCCGAGCGCAGCCTGCCTCAGCGTGTCTACAGCCTTCGCGGAGGCCGCTGCCTAATGCCACTCGTCTTTCCCTTGCAGACCCCGACTGGATTAAGAGGCTGCTGCAGAGCCCTTGCCCTTTCTGTGACTCTCCTGTCTTCTGAGTGTCCGTGGCAGCGGAGGGAAGGGGCGTGCCCTGCAGCCGAGGAGTGGGCACGGGAGGCCGCCTGGCCGCCGCCGGGAGCGACGCTGTCGTGACTGTGAGGAGGGCCTCCCTCGGAGCTCCCTCAGTACTCGAGTGCCCGCGCCATCTCACGGACGCAAGGGTACTTTTTAAAGGACTGGATGCAGAGGTTGGGTCGTTTTGAGGTGAACTTCAGCCCTAGCCCCTTACCCAGAGAAGAACACTTTATTTTTCAAGTGTCTTGACAGAAACAGTTTGAACAAAGGAATGTCCACTCATTTGTAAGAACATGATGGTCTCTTCTAGGGAGTTTGTCTGAGGGCCTTGCTGGACCGAGGGAGGTTTCTCTCCTTGCTTTGGTCTGGCACTGCCCTGTGGCTCCAGAGAGCTGAAATGGTTTGGCACATGGTGTTCCTTGTACCAGCAGATACGCAGTGTCTAAAACCATGTGTGGGCTGACGCTTTGCTCTCGGTAAATAGCTGCCGGTCTATATCCCATTGACTCCTGTTTTTCATGAATATAGAAAATGTTTTCCTAAAACTCTTTATATTTTTAAGAAGTTGAAGCCAAAACTAAAGTCAGTTTTACTGTATCAAATGGTCAGGTGACTATTAGAAGTTAACGACTGTGACTTATTTTTCTGTCCTGTGTCATCAGATTTCCTGATTCAGCTCCTACGTGTGTATAAAGATGTCCAGCGCTCCGGTTCATCCCACCATGGCCCTGCTGCAAACCTAACCGTAGTAGTCTAGGTATTTTGTGTAGAGAAGAAAAAAATGTTTCCTTTTAGTATGAAATTGAAACTTGAGTATTTTTAATGTCCACATTTTCGGGCATCTCACTGAGTATCCGGGGTGGAGATGGGCAGCTGGGAAGCAGCACCCTTGGGCCTGGTGTTACCAGTGAGTGGGGCTCAGTTGGCCAGAGCCTGGCAATTTCCTGTCTCCGGAAGGTCCTTGCTGTTTGGAATGCAGGTCTTTGTCTGTGAGCTCTGAAGAGGAGACAGACATCAATTTTTTATAAGTCCCTCTCAAAACTTCAGACATTCTGGAATTACAGTGTTCTTGGGTTTTAAGAGCATGTGTTCTAGAGATTGGTGCTAATTAATTGAACTATAACATACCTTTTGAAATGGTATGTATTTTTGGAAAGTTGGGTGGGAAATACAAAATATGAAATTTTGTGCTTTTTTTTTTTTTTTTTTTTTTTTAAGCCAGAGACTTGCTCTGTAATTCAGGCTGGCCTAAAACTCATAGTGATCCTCCTGTCTCTGCCTCCCAAGTGCTGGGATCACAGGCAGATGCCACCAAGCTCAGCTCACATTCATATTTCATGCTGTCTTTTTTGCCTTTATTCTGAAATGATTTCCTGCTTTTATTTCCTAACCTTAGTGAAAAACGTTTAGTCCTCACTTCAGAAATAACGTCTTGCTGTTTGGAGACTAGTGTAAGAGACACAGAGGCCACAGGTCCCAGGCCACACCACACTGTGCTCCTCCCCACTCGCTGTGTCCTTGAGTTCCCAAAGCCACTTCCAAACACTGTGCTCTGAAGTGTCTTGCTCCTATTCAAATTGTTGTTTTGTCTCCTATCTTTATATATTTGTTGGAGTCATTTGCTTGTTTTCCTCATTTTGGTGGATTTCAAGAAAGTCTTTATTTAGACCTTGCGGGCGGGCATGGTAAGGTGATTGTCAGGAACGGAGCCACGCAGCACCGAAGTCACAAGTGACACATGTGAGCACGTTGCGTAGCTGAAGTCATTGTGCCTGCAGCGTTTGTACTTTACGCTGTTACAACAATAGAAATGGCTATCGCATCGAGGAACTATCTGTTTTTAATAATCCTGGGCTTGCTTAATTTCACTTACTTCTTCCAAATGAGAGCCTGAACAGAGTCTGATCTGACTGCAATTTAAAATTTACATTACATTTTCATTTATAGCAGTTGTTTCTTTTTTAGAAATTCAGCCATGAAGGGTAACCAGAAAGGACCTGTGGGCTTACGCGTGACTGAGTAAACACGGTGGCTGCTGCCCTGGAACGTGGAGTAGAGAAATCCAAGCAGGGGCTTGACGTGGTGGAGCTGTCAGACCCCGGAGTCCCCTCGGCCTCCTGCCCCTTGGCCCAGCCAGGAGGCCGGTCCCTGAGCTGGCCCAGAGCGGAGGCTCTCGGCTCTTGGCTGAGCAGTGTGCCCAGCCTCGGTGCTCACACGGCGGCCTCGGGGAAGTGCCGCGCTGCAGCTCTGCGGCCGCCCCTTCCAGAAACTCAGCAGACCCGGCCTCCCGGGCTTTGCCTGCCTGAGGGACTCCAAGTCCAGTCAGCTGCGACTGCAGCAGCTGTTCCAGCAGTGGGCGACACGGCAGGGGTGACGGGCTGGCTGCCTTGCATCTCGAGTGCGGGGACAGAGGTTCTAAACGGTCAGACCTTTCAGGCTGTGACAGTCGCCTTTCGTAGTCTGATATCCTCTGTGTACCACGTATTCTCTGCCTGGGATTAATTTGTTCCCATTATTCTAGATAAGGGATTGATAGCTTGTTACGCTTGGTATTCAGGCTGAAATCCTCATGTGTCCACCACCCAGACTTCAAGCAGCTGCTACCTACTATTATATCTGCCAAAACTACCAATTATTTTTCAGTGTCAGGACTTATTAGGACCACTAGCAAAGCTTGGGGTTGAATGTGACATCCTCCTGCTGCTTTCCCCTAAGAAGTTTTGAGAATACTTATGTGGCAGTCTGTGTGTCGGACCTATTGGGAAGTTTTCATGGGTTGAAAGAAGGTTAAAAGATCATGACTGAGAACTGAAATACATCTGGTTTTAATTGCAGTGGTATCGAGTAGGATGCGAAAGAGATGAGTGCTTGCGGCACTTGCTGAGAGGGATGCGGCGCTGGCTGCAAGCACTGCTGCCTTGGTGTGATCGCTGTGGGTGGAGCCCGAATTCTGTCACTCTTGACCCCACAGGGTCCCTGCCACAGGGTCTGCCCCCCTCTTCTGCCGGTCTTGCCATTTCTGTCCTTCGGTTCTGGCTTGAGGACATGTTCAAAGCTAACATCCCTCTTTTTTTTTTTTTTGAGATAGGGTCTTGCTTTGCAGTTCAGGCTGGCCCTGAGCCCACTATGTAGCCCAGGCAAGCCTCGAGCTCAGCAATGCTCCTGCCTCTGCCTCCCGAGTGCTGGGATGACAGGCGTGAGCCACCACGCCTGGCCCTGTGGTATGTGGTATTGATGGCTGGTGGGCGTGAGTCACCACGCCCAGCATTGTATGTGGTCACCGGGGATCCAACCAGGGACCTCGCGCCAGAACCACTAAGCTAGTCTCTGGCGCTAACATTCCTCTTTTGAAAGACCAAGGCTTAAGTGATAACATTTTCTAAATTCTGTCTCCAGCCACCCTACCCTGAATGTGCCCGCTGTCCCCCAAATGCTAGGTCATGAAGCAGGTCTCCCTTCCTAGAGGAAACTGTTGCCCACGACTGCTGTTTCCCAGGGTGAGAGCGGAAGTCGCTAGTGGGCTGCTGGGTTTTCTGGCTTTAGAACTTGGAATGAGAACTTCCTGCCGGAGCGAGCAGCAGACGGAGGCTCCAGAGCTCAGCTTGTTCCCACCCAGCAGCCCCAGCCCCGGCAATATTCTTCCCAAGCAAAGCTGTAATGAAAGCTCAGGCTGGGACCCGGAGCTGGCACGGCAGCTGTGTGGCAGACAGAGCAACAGACTTCTGGACTTGCTGCCTCGCCGCGCTGGAGGGATCTAGCAGTCCAGGGAGACCAGGGTGGCCCAGGATGCCATCCAGGATGGCAGATAAAAGATGCCGCTCAAGAGTCCGTTTCTGTTCAGTTCTTGGCAGAAGCATGAGCGACGTGCTCGGGCAGGTTGTCGATGTCTCTGGCTCTCGGGCTGAGCTGCTTTTGGTTGAAGCCAAGAGGTCTCTGAGGTTAGCATCTGCGTTATGTCTGCAAACATGGCGTCTGAATGCACAGCCTGTGACAGTCATCGTAGATGGAAGGGGGCAGGCCACACTCAGAACGCAGCGTCGCTTCTGTCTCTAGTCTTGTAGGTCTCCACGCTCCAAAGCGACAGTTTCCCCTGCGCTGTGACCTCACCCCACAGCACGGTGCAAATCACCGTGAGGGTACCGGCTGCTGCCTGCTTAAGTAGCGATGTTTCCGGAAAGCTTGCTGAGCAAATCAACAAGGTCATCAGTGGAATGTCTCTGTAAGGGCACCCTGTACAGAAGCCAATTCCTCCACCGTGTGTTTCCTCCCTAACTAAAGTGGCCACAGGTCCCAGACCCCAGGCCATAGCCCGCCTGGCTTTGTCCTGGGCACTAGAGCTGTTAACTTCGCTCCTCCCTGACCTGGGGGGGCTGGGCTGGACGGAGAAGGGGGTCAGCGTGGCCTGTGGGCCGGGGCCTCTCGCCTCTGGCTCAGCCCGCACACACAGCAGTCAGAGTGACACGAGAGTTGTCTGGTTTCCAGGAGCCATCCGGTACCTTCCCTGGAAGCATCCAGCCTCCACTGTCTTTACCTTTCCCTGGTCCACAGTCACCTGTGAGTTCTTCATGCTCACAGAGGAGGCCAATTAGGACCTAATTCTCCTCTGGTCCTGGACACGCTAACCACTTCTCTCGTTTGCATTTTGCTGAGGAGACCCAGTATAAAATCGCAATCTGGGGCC
>PVIC010043463.1:0-15486 GCA_004025085.1 Thryonomys swinderianus | reverse complement strand
TTTTTAAAAACATGTTTTATTTCCTGCGAGCTTTCCAAAGAAGAAAATAGTAAATGGCAGAAGTCGTTTCTTTTTTGTGTTGTTCTGCATAAGTATGAGTAACAGGGAAAACTGGGCGTTTGCAGGATTCAGAGCTGATGTTTAAAGGCTCTGCCCGAGAGCCGGCCGTGTCTGTGGTCATCACGAGCCCGTCTCCGGGAGGCGCAGCCCCGAGCGCTGGGTCCCGGTCCCCGCTCGCCCCCTCCGCAGGCCTCAGCCCCGAGGACTTCTCAGCCAATTGCACTGCAGACTGTGTCTGCTGAGATTTCCAGTAATTTGTTTTAAAGGTCAGTCCTGTGAAGCGTTGTCATTTCTAGACGCAGAGCCCGAGACAGTTGAATCTTCAAAGTATGGTCTCCAAGGTGAGTGTTTAAAACGGGGAAGCCGAAGTACCGGGCGAGGCCCAGGGACTCCCGTGGGACCGGCGTGCCCTGCCGCGCGCCCATGGCCCCTCGGGGGTCTGTGCCTTGACGGCAGGTGACGGCAGCCGGGAGAGGCAGAAGCGGAAGCCAGAAACGGCGCTGAGCACACGCTGCCGCGGAGGAGCGAGCTCAGCTCGGACCCGCCGCGGCTTCTCCTGCGGACGCGCCGTGGAAGCGGGTGCACTGCCCGGGCGAGGGCGCCGGCCGAGCCGCACCTACAGCCCGGCGGCACCCGCGTGCCGGACAGCGACGGCGCAAGAGACTCTGCCAACTGGAAACGCAGCGACTGGCAGAGGAGGCACCTCGGGGAGGGAGGGGCGGGCAGCGGACGGGCGGGCCCAGCCCCCGGAGCCGGGTCCTCTCGCACCGCCGGCCGGACTGACGTACGTTAAAAGGGCACGTTTCGGGCACAGCTGGGACGGTGCTCGGAGCCTGAGACCGGCGCGGCGTGCTCAGCCCCGGGAAAGCGCACGGAGCTCCAGGCGGCCCCGCTCTTCCCGGGAAGGATGTTCCACAGATGGCGCAAACGGTCCGCGTAGGCCGGACGGTCGGCACGGCCACGGGACTGGTGCAGGAAGCCGCCCACGGCACAACGCGCTGGTTTCAAGCAACGTTCGAGTCGCATCTCACACCTCATCTGTCTGTGCTTCGCCTCCGCCCCAGCGCGGACGAAGCCCGGCCTCGAGCGAGCGGCCGAGCGGGACTGCCGAGCGGGCGGGGGGAAGCGGCCGAGACGGCCGGCCGAAGCTAGGCCGGCGCCGCAGAAACGCAGCAAACGTCGAAGCAAAGCCAGCGTCTGAAACACGAGCAGAGCCGGTTTCCGGGGACACGCGAGCTTTCCGTGATCTCGGAAAGGTTCCAGCAGGGCGTGTCTGCTCTGCGCCACCGGGCGAGCAGGTCCGCGGCTCCTGAGGCTCGGGGCCCGCTTAGCTCCAGCAGGCGCCCGCGCGCGCCTCACCTCCCGAGGAGGCCCACGCGGTGTGCGCCGGCTGCCCACGCGGCTTCGCGCTGCGGTGCCGTGAGTCCCGGCCGTCACGGAGCAGCCCGCAGGCCGCAGCCCGGCTCTCACCGCGGCCGGAGCACCCCGCGCAGCCCTGCGCGCCGCTCTCCAGGCGGATGTCCCGGCCACCCTGAGGCCCTCGCGCGGTTCACGCAGGCGCTGGAGCCTTCCACCCTCGGGACGTGCCGCGGGGCGCCTCGCCCTCCTTGGGCATCCGAGCAGACGGCGTGGGGGCCGGGCCTCTGCCCGGTCTCCAGAAGGAAGACAACACGTGTTTTATCAGTTTGCGCAGTGTGTCTCTGTGTTAGTGTTCTTTCTTTAAAAAAAAAAAAAAGCCTGCAATTTAAAATAGGCTTAAAAGGGCCAGAGGTTTAACTCGGTGGTTCCGGCGCCTGCCTCGCAAGTGCAAGGCCCTGAGTTCGACCCCCGGTAACCACATACAACAATGCTGGGCAAGGTGACTCCTGCCCACCGGCAATCACCACACACCACAGTGCCGGGCGTGGTGGCTAAGGCCTGTCATCCCAGCCCTCGGGAGGCAGAGGCAGGAGGATCAGTGAGTTCGAGGCTTGCCTGGGCTACACAGTGAGCTGAGGGCCAGCCCGAACTACAAAGCGAGACCCTGTCTCAAAAAAAAAAAAGGCTTAAAAATCCAAGGGTAAGATACCAGTAAATTCATTTAGCTGTTAAATTTGATTTAATATCCATTGTTTCGGATTCAAGAATACATAAAAACCTCATGAATTCAAACACTAAGCTGTGCTATTAATTAGCCAGCAGGGTCACTCACTGGTCATCACCGCAGGAGTCTGGGTTTTCTGAATATTGCTAAAGGTGGACTAAGATTACGTTAGAGCCTGGAAAACTGAAGTTAAATAAATCAAGATTAGTATACATATATATGTTGGGAAAGTTATGTCAAAAATACCACTTAATTACCACGCAGAGGACGCCCTTCCACCAGACCTCACTCCGTGCGGCTCGTGTATAACACACTGTAACAGGGGCAGCAGAGAGCCACACAGGCCGTGGCCCGTCAGAAAGTCAGCAGGTGAGACAGGAAAACACCCAAGTCAGGAAGAAGAGATTTCGCCTCACGAGCTCAAAAGAATCTGTGTGGGTGAAATACCACAGGAAAGCAAGTAAAACTATCTTAAATCATTGATATTTAAATCCATTTTAAATCGAAAGTCTCTCATCTCTCTGTGTCACCCCATTTGATGTTTATAATTACTTCATCAATAAATACTACTGTTTAGTTTGACATTTCACTTTACATAAATGAAATCAGAAGAGACATACTTTTGTGTCTGGCTTCTTTCACTGAGGCAGGTATTTGTGGAACCCGTTTGTGTCCCTGCCTGTAGCGACAGTTTCTTGCTTATTTAATGATATATTTCATTCTACTTTATGAATAAAAGTTTGTCTATGTTATTGTTAAGGAAAACTTTTGTTCTTCCTAACTTTTATTAATATGGAATGTAGCTATGCATAATTCATAACATCTGTTGGGTACAAAACCACGCCAGCGCCTTCAGGGTGACAGACTCAGTGGAAACCTGCCTTCTCTTCGGCATAACTGAAGCCCTGGGCCTGCTGCGCGGTGCTCGCGGAGAGCCCGCGCCGCTGCCAGCGCCGGGTACACTCAGCCGCCCCGCGGGAGCGGGCACTCCCACTTCCGGCTCTCCGTGCTCGGCGCGGGTTTGCTTTGTGTGCTCTCGGTGTGTCGTGAGCCAGGCCTCGCCGTGTCCCCGGCCACCTTCGGACTCGCTGTGCAGCCCCGGTCTGGAGTCCTGCTCGGCTTCGCAGGGCCTGGCTGCGGCCACTGCACCCCACTCTGTGCCTACGTTAATATCCTACTTAGTAAACGTTCGCCCACCAGAAGGACACAAATCTAAAGTAGCTTGGAACACGCGTTATTTGCATTATATTGACATATAATGTATCCATAATTTTGTGTCCTATGTCACAGACACCTGACTTCATTTTCTTTACAAAATTACACAATTAATTGAATAGCTTTTACCGAAAAGACTACCCTTTCCTGCTAATTCTGAATATAGCTTTTCTATAATCATCCTGAGCTTCTTTCTCTAGGTCCTTTCTCTTTTCCATCCTCTCTAAAAATCAAAAGAAAACTTACAGATGCACAAAATAAGTTGTCAGAAAACTTATGAGGGAAAACTGACGTTGCTATCTCAGTTTCAGACAAATAGAGACTATCGCAAGAGTCTCCTCCGAAGAACATATGGTGCTTTCCAATGTCCAGATTAAATTTGCATCAGTTTTGCATTGACAGTATGTCCCAGAACAGTAACTTTATATGTCTGATTTTGGAGCTAGTTCCTCCATCAAGCAGTTATTATTTGACAGTTTTTGTAAGAAACCTTCCTGAACATGCACACAGTGAAGCATATTGATGTCCTAGGCTGAGCCGGCAGCCGGAAAAGTGCCAGGGATTTATCGAGGGGCCTCCTGGGGGCTCAGCCCGCCCAGCAGGACGCAGGCTGTCACCAGCCAGGCAGATTGCCAGGACCTGCTCAGCAGACGGCTGCACCGAGAAAGGAAGCGGCCTCGGTGTGAGGTGCGCCCGGGGCCCCAGCCCCGCGGGAGGACAGGGCAGGTTCCGAGGACTTCGGCTTCGCTGTCCCTGGACATCAGGTGCTGGCGCGGCTTAGGGTTAAATGTGCCACTCTTCTGGAAAACACTAATCCTGTTAAAAGTAGCTTTAAACGTCAACACCGGTAAGTGCTAGGGGGGGAAATGCCTGTTCTTTTCTAAAAAGCACGTTTTAGAGAAGAAAAATATCCCAAGGAAAAGATAAGCATATTGTTTTAATCCTTAGGAAGATGGATTCCCTACTGGCTGTTAAAAGTTTCTTCACGTCATGCAGTTTTAATGACTAAGTCACTTGGATGGAAAAAGTCTCTGGTATTTTTTGGTGGGTGGAAGTAATTGGGTATTTTGGGAATACAGTTAGAGAAAAGAAAACCAATTTTTCTGGAAAACCAAAGCACAAACTCCCATCTATTACGCCTGTGATACTTCACTGTGTTCTGTGAGTGACAGTCACGTGCTTTGCTTGCCGCGAGGGTCCTGGGCTCAGGGCACTATGCTGTCACGCGGGCCCAGCAGCAAGGGGGCCTCCCTCCCCACGCTTCCAGGGGCCTCCCTCCCCACGCTTCCAGGGGGCCTCCCTCCCCACGCTTCCAGGGGCCTCCCTCCCCACGCTTCCAGGGGGCCTCCCTCCCCACGCTTCCAGGGGGCCTCCCTCCCCACGCTTCCAGGGGGCCTCCCTCCCCACCCTTCCAGGGGGCCTCCCTCCCCACCCTTCCAGGGGCCTCCCTCCCCACCCTTCCAGGGGGCCTCCCTCCCCACGCTTCCAGGGGGCCTCCCTCCCCACCCTTCCAGGGGCCTCCCTCCCCACCCTTCCAGGGGCCTCCCTCCCCACGCTTCCAGGGGGCCTCCCTCCCCGCGCTTCCAGGGGGCCTCCCTCCCCGCACTTCCAGGGGGCCTCCCTCCCCACCCTTCCAGGGGGCCTCCCTCCCCACCCTTCCAGAGATTAGTGAGAGGAGTCTCCAGGGAGGCGAGTTTCAAAACGTGTGCACACACTTTATAAAAGCAACACTGTGTTCCTGAGAAAATGAAATCCCAGTCCCGATAAACTAATGCCCCGGTTTTAGGTTCTAATGTACTATTTTTAGGTTTTACATTTTGGACCAGAAAAAGGGGAAGAAGATTCATAGAAACTGTGCTGACAGCTGCTTTCTTAACTGATGATGTTTAACCTGACATCAAGAGTGAAAATGCAAAACTCAAGGTCTGAACAGTTCTGAGTCATAAATAAATTAGATGAGTGACCTTCAGACAACCTTGGTTAAGGCGAGACTCTCCTCTCTCCTGCTCCAAAGCGCTCAGCTCAGCGAGGCTTCAACCCCAGCCCGGGGGCAGCAGAGAGGCTCGGAAAGAGCAGGTCCAGCGCCTGGTGCTCCACCATGCTCTGGGCCCCGGAGCTCACGGTTCTTGAACTGATGGAGGCAAAAGCCTTTCCTCTGCCTGTCACACTCACCGTTATTGCTCACAGAGATAATGACAATCTCTTCAGCTGTGACTATACACTTGTTACAAATGCAAATATCAAAGGGGTCATTCATTCAGGTCATGTCCGTTATTAGCCAGCCAGAACAGAGGTTTTCACATCTCTTTCTTAACAAAGCACAAAGTAAAGTAAGAATGAAAAAGAAAAGAAAAAATACATGGGAATTTCAGGGCGCTAAAATCAAATTTTAACTTCTTCACAATTTCTAAGGTCTGGTCCGCTGTTTTGATACAGTTATAATTAAATTCTACTATTCGGGTTGTATGAGTCACGTCCACGAAGTACTAAAATCGGAAGATGCACAGAGTCGGAACGGTGGCGTCAGGGCCTGGATACTGTGCTATCAGGAGAGAGGCGTCCGGCTGGCGAGGCCCGGGCAGCGTGAAAGTCCTGCGGCCCTGACGAGCGTCCAGGGAGGGGACGGCGGCGCCGGACCGGTCCCCGTGGGCCCCCGCGCCACTCAGGTCTGGTAAAGAGGCTGACGGCGCCCTGGCTCTGGACTCTTCAGGACTTCTGTGGAGGAAGCCTTGGGACCCCAGACCATGGCCCCACCCTGCAGAGGCAGCCTCGCCCCTCCCAGGCTGCCCGTCCCGTCGCGTGGGACCCGGGCAGGACGGGCCCTGCAGCTCTTGAGAGGCCCCGGTTTTCTAACGGGCTGACTCCGTCTGCTGCGGGTGGCGCACCCTCTCCGTCCGGACAGGGGTCTCGTGTCCTATGCTGGCGTCTGTAAAATGGGCCGGGAAGTGGGGGAAACGATCGGGGCTCTCGAGAGTCTTTCCAGCAGTTGTGACACAGAACAAGTCAAGACCTGAAATCGTCACCTGCTGACGAGGGCGGGGCGGTCGACGCCAGCTAAGAACGGAAATGAAAACCTATTAAAGCAGAGCGGAAAGAAAACAACTGAAACGCTCCCTGAAGTCACAGGAGAAGCTGAAAGGCCACAAAGACCAGCGGGTGCTCAGCCAGGCCTGTCTGAGGCCCAGATCTGGCTGCCGCCTCTTCACGCCCACGCACGCGGCTCACCTGAGAGCAGAGGCCCACATGCCCCTCGCGCTCCAGCCTGGGCGGCCCGGGCACCCTCCGGCCGCGCTGGTCCCCGTCCCTGGCCGCGGGGCCAGCGCGGTACCTCTCTGCCGACCCCTCGCTAGAACCAGGCTGTCTGTGACACGCAGGGCTCTTCTTGTTTTCTAGGCATTTTGGTTCTTTATTTCAGGAATCTTTTTTCCCCAAGTGAGTTTATTGGTACATTTTATGTATACATCATGGCCCCGTTCGACATTAAAAACTGGTGCCTGCATAGGACATACCTCGCTTCCCGTTTGCAGAAAGCTCTTCCCCTGTTTGGAGTCTCCGCCCCCGGGCTGCACCCCTCCAGCCCCTTCTTCACGGGTCTCTCCATCTGAACTCGGGGTACCGGCTGCCAGGAAGCACTGGCATGGCAACAGACACTGCTCTTTCTCCTCCCATGTGCCACCTTCCTCCTCACTTGCCCAAACCGACAAAATCCGGACCGCGTGAGGGGGAAGCCTGGGTGAGTGACCCCGGCGCGCAGAGCGGCCGACGGGGCCAGACCCAGCCTGAGAGGCTGCCACGCTCGGCCCGAGAAGCCTCGGAGATGGTGGGACGTGAGTGCCGCTCGCTGTTCACCGGAAACCGCCTCCAGCGCGCCTGCTCTGCGCCGACATCGGTGCTGAGCTGTCTCTTAGGACGCAGCTTAGCTCTGCGTTTCTCCTTGTGAGTTATGGGCCCGCTCGGGACAGTACGCTGGGCCTCCAGCTCAGAGAGACCTGCTTCCCTCCCATAAAACGTTATAAATAAATGGCGCAGATGCACCTGGGACTTTTAAAGCTGCCAGGTTTTATTTCCTTCCGTTTATTTCAGATGCACTCTGTGTCCCAGCACTCAGTGATCACCGTGCAGGGGATTCTGTATATTCAAGACTTGGATTTATTGTACACACTTTACCAACTTATGGAACCCAGATCTGATCAGAACCAAGTTAAATTATTTTCTTTTAATATAAAACTCCCCCATCTTCTTCAGCTGGTAACGCTTTATGATTTCTCGACACTGTCTGAGTGCAGTCGGTAATGGATGCACATAATTCAGTGAAGAAAGCACAACGCAAAGATTTAAAAATGTCTAAACAACCTGGCTGAAATTACTCCAGAGGTGCCCTGGGTAACATTAGATGCGCCAGAATTCTAGATTTAGTTCTATTTTTTAAATCTGCAGAAAGGAATATTCTTCCAGTCTCTCATGTGTAAAAGCTACATCCTTTGGCTGTAACAAAACTCTGAAATATGGTCTGGAAAAATCTACCCTAAGAATTCTGTAGTTTTATTGTTTTTATTTTTCACAAAAAAAAGATGATACACACTTGTGTTATATAACTCAAACTTGGCTGTCACCAAGACGAGTTCTCAAACTTTATCAAGGGCCATTATTATGCGGTCTCAAATATCCAGCTAACATTTCTAATTATATTTACAAACATAATCATAAATAAAACCGCTTCAATTCGTAATGCTTAGCTAAGAATGTGTAGAAGAGAAATCATCCCAGAGGCTTAGACAGAAGCTGTGCTTTCCAGGGCTCCTGCGCTCTCGCAGGGCCGCCTGAAGGACGGTGCTTCCGGAGCAACCCTGCTCTGGACACCGCCTGAAGCCAAGCCCTCGGCTCAGGGCCAGAGCAGGCACCTGCACCCATTAGAGACCGCGTCTCAGCCCAGGTGATCCGAACCAAAGACACAGTGAGAAGCCGGGACCAACCCAGAAGGCAAAACTGTGCTTGTCCTATTTTTATACTTTTGAAGACAACAATGAACGGTGAAACAATAGGCGATGTCCAGAGGGGTGGGGCTTAGTTTCTACATTAGGACTTGAAAATCTAGTATGTACTTCTGCTGATTAGAGGTTAAAAATAGCAGTTAAAATTGGAGAGGAAGTATTCTATTCGATCGGGTGGTTTAAGCTGTTCAAATGTCACGGTGTGGTTTTAGAAACAGCGCAAAGAACAGCCAGTCTCCTACCTGGTCTGCCTGCCTCCTACCTCCCTCCGCGTCTGTGCCTGCGCTACAGCAAAGAGACGCAGCGCTACCTGAAAGTTATGTAGATCACAGCTGCTTCTTTTTCTGCAGCAACGGCAATATGGTAAGGGGGAAACTTGTGATCAAATTCCAGAGTTATTAGTATGCTTTTGCTATTTCTAGAGCCTCGGGTCCTTAAGCATGCCAGGGAAAAGGGCACTTTCCTGAACACGCAGACACTCCTCCAAACCCAGCCTGTCTGCACATGCAAACACGTCCGCACGCTTCGCACACGTTCAGAGTCTTGCTTTTCCTGGCCTAGTTGACGGTCTTATAGATATTTTCAGGAGCTGCATGGACGTCCGTCGATATCCATGAGGACAGTGCGGAACCGAGGTGACACCCGGTCAGGGGCCGACGGACACTGGCAGCCCTCTCTGCCCATGACTGCGATGCCAGCGGCAGGCAGCTGCCCCCGGCACTGTCCGGGCCCCTCCCGCTCGGTGCCAGTGCCAAGAGGCAGCTACGACACTGCAGGGCCGTTACAGCTTAACTATTTTTCTTGCCTTTTGCTCATTCTTCCTGCCTCTGTTTCTTTCTTACTTCCTCTTCCTTTCTCAGGCTTCTGTCTCTGTTTCTTTTTAAGGGTGATGTCTGAGGGCACCAGTAAGGAGCGCGTAAGTTAGAAGTAAAACTAAAGAGCAGCCAGAATTTTAGGAAAATGGGAACTACAGCTTGTTACGTAAGCAAAGAAACAGACTGAAAAAAGATGGCCAACCTAGAGCTCAAGTTGCATGGCCTCTGAAAAACACTGAAGAAAAGAAAACGATTGTGCACCTGCACGATATGCAGATAAAAGTCAGCCAGGCTATGCCAAAGAAAGCCGATGCTGCCTCACTCAATAAAAACAAAAGAAGAGCAGAGGAGAAGAGACAAGACAGGCCTGACCCACTTATGGGGTCGTGATAACAAACCGGAGCTTCAAACCCTTGGCGAAATCTAAGAGATAAAGTCCCTTTCCCCAAGGTGCAGGCTGCAGGGTCTCTGGCAGTGTGGGGTGCTGGGGGGGGGTCCCTGCACAAGGCCGGCGGCCCGGCTGGAGCCATAAATCCTAAGAGTCGACCCCGGGCTTGTGTCTGGATTGATGACTTTGATGTTCAGTGATGAACTGCATTAACCGCTGATCAAAATCTGTTGCTTTCAGTTAAAAATTATTAGAGTAGAATAGAAACTGTTGCTAATCCTCTCCTGAACCCTCTTCCTCACTGCGAACAAACGCGTCCCGCGGCCCGGTCCCTCCCTCAGCAGTTCTGCGGTCCCTCCCGAGGGTCTTGACGAGGCGCCCTCAGAGCACAGGGACCGCTGCTGCCGCCGGAGGGGGCCGCTCGCTGGAGAGGCGCCGCCCGCGTCTGCGCTCTGCCCGCTCTGCCCGCTCTGCCCGCTCTGCCCGCTCTGCCCGCTCTGCCCGCTTTGCTCGCGGCCGACACAGCACACGCAGCCCCCGCGTCCGGGGAGGGAAGGCTTCTCTCGCGCACGGTCGGGGCCGCTCCAGGCCGGGGCAGCACGGCAGAGGGAAACAGCGCCCCCGCCCCGGTCTCCGCCCGGGCTGCTCTCCCTGGGACGCCGCGTCTCCTCATCCACCCGGGGCCGAGCCGGCGCCCGCAGCCCTCGGTCCGCCGCCTCTGGACCCTCCGCCCGTCTGACACGGGGCGCAGCAGCGCCAGTCCTGGCTCACCGACCCCGGGGCGTCTGGTGACCTCGGCCTCTTCCTCCAAGTCCAAAGGACCGCGGGCGGGACCGTCTGAGCCGGTTCAGGACAGCGCAGGAAACGGCGCCCAGGACAGCGGGCGCGCCCCCTCCGGAGAACGCGGCGAAAAGGACAGGGCGCGCGAGTTCCAAGCAGGGCGAGTATTTTAAAGGGCATCAATTCCTAAGTTCCTCTTACCGTAGTTTCATTTTAAATGTAAACAGACATTGCATTTACGACCACACCACACGGATGCAAAGGGATAGCCGCTAGAGCGTGAACACGAAGAGAGGGGCGACTGTGAGGAGACTGTCTTCCTTCGAAAGCCGAAAGGCGCTGTGTAGAGCACAGGGCACGGGAGAGAAAAGGGAGGTTTCAAACTTACCAGTAGTAACAGGATCGTTTGACCTGAGGTCTTAGCCATTGGCAGAAACTTTTAAGCACAAAAAGTGAGGGAAAAAAAAAAAGAATAACAATAAGTCAGTCCCATAGAATGTTACCTGGTGATATGATTGTAACAATCAGAAGAATTCTGAGACTTGCTACAGGACTGCAGTGGAATTTTTGCTTCTAATTTGATTTATTTAGTTTGCTTTTGTACTCCGTACACTGCTACATTTCAAATATGAAAACGAGCAGAATGGGCGCCAACCTCCTGGAAATGCAAATGGGGAGAGCAAATAAGTTCTCAAGATAAGTAACTGCATTCTTTTCAGCCACTAGTTTAATAGCTTTCCTATGTTAATGACATAATTGTCAACTAAAGAAGACAGTCTTCAGTGGCGAAGTGTGACAACTGACCTCCTGCCCTTAACCCAGGTGATTTCCACGCGAGTGTCCTCCCTGGCTTCGCTCGCTCACTGCGTTTACTGATCGCACTTTCTCAATGGGCACGTAGCAAACTCAGCCCACAGGGTGGTGACTCGACGCAAGAGTTTCTTCAGCGCCATCAATAGCCACTGCTTTGTGAACCAGACGACTTCATTTGGATGAATTAATAGTGCAGCAACCGCTTTCAGTTCAGCTGGAGAAGACTGAGCGCTTGATCTAACCAGCGTGGCCCACGCGTCAACAGGAGGGCACGCCCGGTGTTGATTCACGCTCTTCCCAGGCAGCCCCAGCGCAGGGCTGCAGAGGCAAAGGGCAAAGTGAGGCCCATGGTATCAGAACCAGGACCAGCCAGGGGCCCGTGCAGCCGCTTCCTGGAGCTTTGTCTTTGTTTTGAGTACTTGCAGACTGAAAGGAAAACTGATACAGATAGTGACTTTCACTGGAAGTTTTACATTTTTATAATAATAATTTTAAAAGGAAGTATTACTGAGCTTTAACTTTTTCTTGCTTTATCTTGGTTTGTTGTTGCTGTTGTTCAGTTTTGATATGGTTATCAAATACATTTTTAGCTCTGATATAGGTGTAGACCAGTTTGTGCCAGCACAAATATTTTTCTTTGATGTGAAAGGCTGAAACTTTTGCTTTATGTGGCAGTTTTTTTATGGGCATTTTGCAAATTTAAAATTTTTAGCACAGAGCTGTCATTTATGTCCCCAGTTTTGAGATTTCATCACTAATATATCAAAACTAATTGCTGTGGTATTCTTTTGCTCTCAAAAAAGAAGAATCTTTGGTGTCCAGAGTGGAAGTCTAAACCAATCAGTGCCAGTGTCACGGGTCAGGTCAGGATGTGTGTATGTCACACACCATTCTTTTGCAGAAGTAGCAAAGATGAAAGTATCTGGTCTTTTCTTCACTGTTCTGAGAAAACATAACAAAACAGCTGATTCTGGCACATTTACCAGAAAATAAGTCTCCATACATGTTATTGTAATACATTTAATTATTAGAATTCTAGAATTTAACAGTCTTTCATCACTTGACCTCATAAACAAATATGAAGGCAATCAATCACAAACCTGAAATTAAAAAATGGAGATGATCTCATTGTCTCAGAGAAAAATAGACTTTAGAGGGTTGGTCATCTGAGCATTCTTTCTTACAATTTTTAATGCAAACATTAAACCCGCACTTTATTTTCTCTTTATTTCTGGGCTCGGGGGCACAGAGCCTCACCGTGTAGTCCAGGCTGGCCTCCAGCTCTGCCCCGTGCTGGGATTGCTCCTCACTTGAACTCCATTGTGTGCTCAGTGATCTTGGAGCCCGAAGAGCCTTGTTGTGAGCCTAGTAACCCTCTACTGGCCTCGCAGCTATGATTTTCGCAGTATGGTTTAACTTTTAACCACTTTTACAAAGAGCACAGGGATCATGTCTCCTTGATCACTGTTTTTGACCAACATTTGAAGCATGCAAGGCCTCTGAAAAGGGTCTGGTGTGTAACGTTAGCGCACTGCTGGTTTGGTCTTCTCCAGCTCGGTCACAGCGTCCCTTAGTCACGTTCACTACACGCTGGGCTCACAGAGAGGAAGGGAGCGGGTGCTGCACTGAGGAGCAGCGGGCGAGCCCCGCAGGGCCCACGTCATGGCCCAGCCGTGTGCAGGGTGGGGCGGGGGAGCAGACACCCAGCCGGCGCTCGGCAGCTGGTAGCTCCCCCGAGACCTGAGCAGAGCCCCGAAGCACGTTTATGGGTGAATGTGAGCCCAAGGACCCGCCGTTTAAAGAACGCCGGCGAGACAGCAGCAACTGCAACAGCACGAAGAGAGTATTTGTTTGGAAAATTTGTGAGTTCACAGGTATTCCTCTTAACTAATCAATAGTTGAAATTGTTTTGTGTCAAATCTGGATCTGGTTGGAGGACTCATAACCCTCCCTGATTCACTTTTACGTTTAACTTAATTTTACCAAGATAAAATATCATGACGTGGGGCCGGAGATTTAGCTCAGTGGTTCCTGAGCCTGCCTCGCAAGCACAAGGTCCTGAGTTCGATCTGGTAACCACAAACAATGCTGGGCGTGGTGGCTCACGCCTGTAATCCCTGCACTTGGGAGGCAGAGGTAGGAGGATTGCTGAGTTTGAGGCTTGTCGGGGCTACACAGTGAGCTCAGGGTCAGCCTGAAATACAAAGCAAGACCCTGTCTCAAAAAAAAAAAATCATGACATGAAGTAGTGTAACACTTGTACACATTTAGGCTCAGAATAAAGCAGAATAAAACAATGGCCTCATCGACAGAAGTGCATGTCTTGGAAAGTTACTAGACTCACCTGGTAGTTAACTTACAAAATGCACATATATGGAATGTTGAAGGAAATATAGGCTGTTTTTCTCCATAAGATACATGAAAAGCATGAGAACTGCACCAAACTAAAAGAAATTGCCAATGAACATTGCAAAACACGGAAGAAGAAAACTGAAGAAAACACTGAAAGGCAGAGAAGCCAGCCATATTTTTATTTACCGGAAGGGGCAGTACTGTTAAAGCGCCTGACTCCCCAAAGTGATCTACAGATTCCATGTAATGCACATCAAAATAGCAGCATCATTCTTCACAGAAGTAGAGAAAAGGTCGTAAAGTTTGCGCAGAGTAACCTGAAATAGCCAAAGAATCCTAAGCAACACGAGCAGAGCTGGAGGCAACACAGTCCCTGATTCCGCCACCTGCTACCGAGGCAGAGCAGCCAAAGCAGCACGAGCTGGAGCAGAGCGGACGCAGCGAGCGCGAACGAGCGCTGAGAACCCGCATCGAAGCCCAGCGACACCGCTGCCAGCTGACTCCCCACGGGGGCCAGGCGCACACTGACAGAGCGGCCTCTTCCGCCATGATGCTTGGAACAGTGGACACGTGCAAGGAAGGCTGAAGCCGACTGCTTCACACTTGTGCAGAGGCGAAGTCCAAATGAATTAAGACCTTCACACAGAATTGGGAATTCATAGGGAATACGGGGGAAATCCTGGACGAGGCTCCAAGGTCACAGAGGCAAAGCAGGAGCGGAGGGATCACATCAGGCCGGAACGCGCCCAGCAGAGGACGGAGGCTCTGCAGAGAACTGGCCACGTGGAGAACGGGAGCGAGCGAGTCCTCAGGCGAAGCGTTTCCGCCCGGAGAACACAAGACCTCAAGAAAACATCACAACGGCCAACTGAGGCATCAGAGTGAAAATATGAGCAGAGAGACCGAACATAGATTTTTCAAAGAAAACGTGCAAATGGCCAGGGAACAGATGGAAAGCCCTCGGTGCCTTTAAGCACTAGGAAAGCACAAACCGAAGCCATGATGGGTTTCCATCTTAACCCGAGACAGTGGCTAGTCACCAAGAGCAGACGCGCGTGGAGCCCGGTGAGGGCGGGGGAGGCGGCCTCCGGCGGCGCTGCTAGAGGTGAACAGTAAGTGCAGCCACTGTGGGGTCCCTCGGAAACCAGAGCAGAGCCAACCTGAGTGCGGCCGTCCAACTCCTACCTCCCTGCAGGCTCTTCTCCACTGTGCTCCTCTTCCTGGTCCCCAGGCTCTGGGGTCATCCGAGGTCCTCAGCAACACAGACAGTCAAAGCAAACAGCGTGCGCGTGGACACACACACACACACACACGTGTTCAGCCACACCAAGAGTGACTCCCGGGCCTGGGCGGCAGGCAGCGCACGGGTGGGGCCCGGCCTGTGTGGCTCGTACGACTCTCTCATGAGAGTGGGGAGGGCAGCCTGTGCTGACGGCTTCAAGTCCAATCTTCAGCACCAGCAAGAAGCCACAACACCAAAAAAGCACAAAAATATTTGCCAGTTACAGAAAAACTTATGCAACCAGAAGACATCATTGTGTAAAAACTTCAAGTAAACAAAACACAGAAAGATTAAAGAACAGCGTCTTTTCTCTCATAAGCGGACTATTGGAGAAAAAAAAAATGACTGAACAAAGGAAAGGAATTAATAGCATTTGAGGCAGATGCTGGGAGAGTATAGAAGGATGAAAGTCACTATCCATCTATATTGATATAGATTATAGATATATAAATATTGCCCAAAAAGTACACACGCTCATCAGGAAAAGAAAATAGTAGATGTCTGACTGCCAACAACCACCCCTTTGAGTAACTTTTGTAACTGTAGGAGCTAAAGATAATGTATTAATCTCATGATTTCTTAATAAATTTAGTATTAAAATATCCATAATTTTTTTTATTTTTATGTGTATACAATTTTTTATGAATATTGGATATAAGCTACTGATTTTTGAACACTGATTTTGTATCTGCCTATTTTACTGACTT
>PVIC010043462.1:0-15408 GCA_004025085.1 Thryonomys swinderianus | reverse complement strand
GTGTTGATTGTTGGTGGGCGTGAGTCTCCACGCCCAGCATTATATGTGGTTACCAGGGATCTAACTCAGGACCTTGAGCTTGGGAGGCAGGCGTGGGAACCACTGAGCTAACCCTCTGGCCCTACAGCCCCTATTTTTTAGGTTTTGGAAGTTTACCGAGATGTGCAATTACAATGTGTTTACTCTTCCATGCTCACATCACACTTCAACAAGAAGTTAAGAGAGGAAAAGAGATAAAAGACCTCACCTAGAAGAAAATAATCCAAGAAACTGACAAAATCCACTCATTGGTTTAACACTAGAATAAATTAATAAAATTAAGTTGATAAAATGCAAGTGCAAGGAAGAGATTTTTTTTTTTTTTTTTGAGACAGGGTCTCACTTTGTAGTTCAGACTGGCTCTGAGCTCACTATGGAGCCCAGGCAAGCCTCGAACTCAGCAATCCTCTTGTCTCTGCCTCCCAAATGCTGGGATTACAGAAGTGAGCCTCCACGCCCAGCGAGATTTTTTTTTTTTGAGACAGGGTCTCCCTTTGTAGTTCAGGCTGGCCCTGAGCTCACTATGGTGCCCAGGCAAGCTGCCACGAACTCAGGATCCTCCTGTCTCTGCCCCCCCAGTGCTGGGATTACAGGCGTGAGCCACCACATCTGGCATTGTGGTATGCGGTGTTGATTGTTGGTGGGCGTGAGTCTCCACTCCCAGCATTATATGTGGTAACCGGGGATCAAACTCAGGACCTTGTGCTTGCGAGGCAGGCGCCAGAACCACTGAGCTAACCCTCCGGCCCAAGGAAGAGATTTTTAAAATGAAACTTCAAAATGTTCTAATTGAACTGAAAGTGAAAAAAGGAAAATTGCAAAACCATGGGAAAATTTGGAAATGAAAACATCATAACCAAACAGCTAAATGAGAAACAGTTGAAAACAATTTACTAAAATCAAAACTCCCATCAATAGAAAAAAGACAAGATAATCACAGAAATTCAGAAGAGAAAGAGAAGACTTAATAGAGAAACCAGAGAGAAGTGAATGCATATAGAAGACAGATAGAGATGGTCCAACATAGGGATAATTGGTGTGGCAGGCACACTACTGGACCCCTTGAAGATACCACACTCCAACCCCCAGAATTTGTGACTATATGAGTTTCCCATGGCAGAAGAGATGGCAAAGGGGATTTAGGTTTGCTGATGCAATGAAGGTGCTTGTCAGGTGGCCTTAAGAGAAGAATGTTCTCCTGGATTGTCTAAGTAGGCACAATACAGCCATGGGCCTTTCAAAGTGGAAGGAGGAGGTAGGAGAGATGGAGGGACTCAACATCTCTGACTCTGAAGATGGAAAGTGTGAATACTAAGGATTGTAGAGCATAGAGGTGGAGTTTACAAGTTCGAAAAGGCCAAGAAGCAGACAATGACCTAGAGTCCCAAGCAAAAAGAATGGCCCTATCCAGACCTGCCTTCACCCCGGCAGGGATGTTCCAAACTGTTAACCCTGGAACTATGAGAGAAGAAATTTGTTTTTTTAAAGTCATTATGATCACAGCAATTTGTCACAGCAGCAAGTAGAAAACTAATATAACTGGTATTCCTGAAAAGAAAGACAATAAATGCAACAGAAGCACACAAAATAAACCCATATGAAATTAGAAAAATAGATGTATGTAGGTATTCAGAGTACACAGTGTACTTATTTAACACAAAACTTTGGAACCTGGTGCAGGTCTTAGCTAACTAAATATGAGTCCCCAGAAAAAAGAATTCTTCAGAAATTGATGAAGAAAAGCCAAGTCACCCATTTAGGAGGAGATGTCAGCTGGCCAGGAGCTTCACTATGCCAACTTTTAAAGCAGGAGTCAGAACAATACTCGCCAGGTGCTGAGGGAAGAAAACACCCTACAGCACTGTTCTGAGAAAAAGACAATAGACAGATGTTCTCCCACTTGAGGAACCCAGAAAGCTTTAAGTCCTTCCTGCAGAAATAGCTGGTGATGAAAACTGGCTAATTAGGAGGGGCGGCAAAATAAAGAACTGGGGAGCAACCATGGAAAGAGGCCCTCAGCAGGCACTGATTCCACTGAAATTTTGAGTTAATGCTAAGGAATTGTGGGCATTACAGCTGCAGTACAGAAGTGAGTGTTAGAAACACTGGCAGTGTGAAAGAGCACAGCGTGGGCTACAGAACCAGGTGCTGGGTGGAGGGGAGGGGAGTGTGAAGCTGCAGATTCATTGTGCAAAGCCAGAGTGCCCAGACATTCTCACAGCAAAACCTGTCATTCAAGTAATGATCCCAACTCCTTTCTGCTTCTCATGCTCGTTTTTCTTGGCCCTTGACAAAAGAGTCAGTAAGTCCAAAGCCCTATGGGGCACATCCTTGACCAATTCTCTGCCATGTCGCAGATCACGCTGCCCAGAGAACACCTGGTACAGTGTCTTTTTAACCAAGATCCTCCCTCTGGGTGGGGCAAGGCTCCAGGAGAAGGCAGGAACCTGCTGATTTCAGGAGCCCTCAGTTCGGCCTGTCACACAAAGAAAGCAACGCCACAAAGTACACGAAGCACTGTTCCCACCACTAGGATGGTGGCTCCCCTGTCCATGTCTCTCCCCCATGAGCCCAACAGGACTCAGGTGTCTGACAGGCTACACCCTGGAGCACACTGTGCCCTTTCTGGGCTAGTATATGCCCAATGCCTTATTCCTTTACCTCTACTGTGACTCCACTTTCACTCAGTGCCAGACTCTGGGACACAGCTGTGAACACAGACTCTGCCCTCAGGGCAGCACTGTCCAGCAAGTTAGCCATGAGGAGAAAGTCTATGGCTGTGTTGTCCAGAACACCGGCCACTGGGGACTTGCCATGAATTAAACAGCCACATAGATCTGAAGGCATTTTGGACCACACACTGTCAGCCTCCCTGGCCTGTATGAGTACCCCTGGGAGCTAAAGGTACAGGATTTTGGGCCCATCCATCCGCCATAGAAAAAGAATTTGCATTTTCCCAAGGCTCTAGGTGGCTCCACAGCAACAGCCTGAATACCAGCTCCTGCCCTCTCATGTCCCCCACTTGGAGGACCCTGTGGCTTAAAGTGGCCCTGCTCTGCCACCCCTGACCAGAAGCCCATGTGGAGACCAGCTTTTCTCTGTTGTTCCACTGGCCCCATGTGGTCCGCCTGTAGTCCTGCAGTGACCGCTGAACAAAAGCACCCCTCTCTCTGGCTTCAGCTCTCACAGTAAATTCACCTACTGGTCCAGTGCTTAGCCATCACTACCCCTCCCCAGGTCCGGCCACACCCAGACTGCTTCCCCACTACTACAACTAGGAGGACAAAGAAGCAGCAGAACATGGGCAGCATCTGTGCCAGGCAGGTGGATGGAGCCCCCTGCAAGTTTCTAAGGTGCACACA
This sequence comes from Thryonomys swinderianus, assembly GCA_004025085.1. NCBI lineage: Eukaryota > Metazoa > Chordata > Mammalia > Rodentia > Thryonomyidae > Thryonomys > Thryonomys swinderianus. The sequence goes on along the minus strand of PVIC010043462.1, from coordinate 12,007 downwards.
TGGCCTGGCACAGTCACAGCTTCTGTTTGGTCTTGGAGGATGAGAACCCCGTTTCTCTTTCAGAGGTGCCACCTCTCAGACTCAAGCTTAGGGGACGCCCTGCCCAATGACCCTGAGCCTAGAGCCTCACCTACCCAGAACCCAGTGCCCTGCCCTTTTCCTGGGGTCCTTACCCAACCCTGGCCAGACTGCAGGACCACATGGTCTCCTCCCCTGGCATCCCCTCCATTAGGGCAGGAGCCCTCGGTGGGGCAGCAAGGCACCCCAGCCTGGCACTGGCCTTCCCGCCTCTTCCATCCGTTGGGCGCTGCCCACGCAGCTGGCACTCAGCGCCTCTACCGAGCCCCGATCTTCTCTCAAACGTTCACCCATAGCGTCCGCTCCCCAGATCAGCCCTACTACGACCCCAGCGGTCAACCTCACCCAAAGACCGTAGCTACGGAATGGAGGATGCGCCTCCCGCGTCCCGCCTCCATGCGGGAGAAGCCGCGTGCGTCCTGGCCCCAGCGCTAAATCTTCTCCAAGTCCGCGCCAGGGCCCGCGCCCTCACCCTCACCCTCACCCTCACCCCTCCCGATCCCCCGGTCCCAATCTCTCCCGAGACCCCGTACCCCGACTCCTCCCTGGACCCCGTACCCCGCAGCTCCGACCCAACCCAGTCCTGACCTCTCCATCCCCAGCGCCGGCTGTGGATCCACTCTCACCTGCCGGGTGCCCATACGGGGACTCGGCCGCTCCGTCTTGCAGGCTTGCCAGGATCTCGCCCTTGCCCACGTCGCTATCGCCGACCAGAAGGAACTTGAGGAGGAAGTCATAGGCCCGCACAGGGCTGCCCAGGGCACTCATCGTGCCGGCCAGGCGCCCCAGCCCATTCCGCCCTACTGGCTGGCTGAGCGCACAAGGGCTAGAGGCCCAGAGCTCTAGCGGCCGGGGTCTGCCAACCTGGTCGCTGCGCCTGTCAGCCGCAGGCCACTCCGCCCACCCGCCTCGCCATTGGTGGGCTCTAGTTGCTGGGGTGGATGAGGATGTTCAATGGCTTAGTTACACATCAATCTTGATCTCATCACCTCCCCCAGGCCTACGCCTTCCCGTCCCTATTCAGAGAACACAGTCAGCGCAGCCAATGGAGAACTGCAGACAGAAAAGAGGCGGAACCAGAAGATAAGGAGGCAGGGTCTCTTTTTCCTCAGCCAATAGCGTGGAGGGGTGGGAGACCAGGGCGGGACCAGGTGTTTACCTTCCCTCGTGCGCCGGCCCTTTCTACTCACTGGCTCGCACTACACAGAGCTGTGGTGGTGCAGCGTGAGGCCTCCGCCCTCACTCGAGAGAGACTTCGCCCCTGGGCCACAAGGTGAGGAGATGCCTGGCCCACTCTCTGACGCGCGGCCTGAAAGCCAAGAGCAAGCAGTCTGGCGCCCAGCAACCCACCCACGCAATGTGGGTCTCCGCAGGAACTTGCCTGTGTGCGCATGCGCCTGGATCCGCGCGTGCGTGTCCGCGTCCCTGCGGGTACCCTTCACGCGTGTCTGTGCGGAACGGGTAGCAAACACCGTTGGACCCCTGAGTTTAGGTCTTCTCTTCCACTAGGGGGCAGTAGTCTGTGCTGGGGGGTCACCTGCTACACGATCCCGCTCCGAGCTGACTTACTCTGGGCAAGTCAAGATTTTACCTCTGCCATTTGCACTGGCTTGTACCTACGTAGATGATTCCCCTGGAATGCTACTTTGATTTACAACATCTATTTATTGACTGAGCTTTTGACTTAAGTGTGGCAGGACCACTGTCAAAAATTGGATCAGGGTGCCGGGCATGGTGGCTCATGCCTGTAATCCCAGCACTCAGGAGGCAGAAACAGGAGGATTGCTGAGTTCGAAGCTTGCCTGGGCTACATAGTGAGCTCAGTGCCAGCCTGGGCTACAAAGTGAGACCTGTCTCAAAAAAAAAAAATTGGATCAGGGGCTGAGGATTTGGCTCTGGCTCCGCACCTGCTTCGCAATGGCCAAGTCCTGAGTTTGAGCTCCAGTACCAAAAACAACAACAACAACAACAAATTGGATCAGGGAGCCGAGTGTTGGGAGACCAAGGTGGGAAGGTCTTATATTTGAGTCCTATCTAGGTAACTTGGTGATGTAGCAAGATCCTATATCAAAATTTAAAATGTAAAGGGCTGGGAATGTAGCACAGTGCAAAGACCCTGTCAATCTGCAGCATCGGGGCTGGGGTGGGGATCATAAAAATGGGAAGTAGATGGAGGAGAAATTTTGACCCTACCGGAACTGAACTGAAACTGCTCAGGGATATTTTTCTGCCTGTCCCTATCAGCTTGGACACTATACCTACTGAAGGCAGAGTACCACCTTCTGCTTGGGCCCTGCTTGGCATGTCTGGCACAGGCAGTATAGCATCAGGAAACTTCCAGCCTAACTTCAGGAAGTCTTCCTGCCAGGCAGTCCTTAGTTTTGGGGTCCAGAGGAATAGCCAGACCACTTTCTGGAGGGGAGGATGGGGGACACCTGCCTGCTTTCCTCCTCTCTCAACCTCATGTCATTCACCCCCAACTTGGTCTTGGCACAACTGGAATATTCCAACTGCTACCTTGAGGGCAAGGTGAAGATATATTATTTCAGGGATTGGTCCAAGGCTACTCTCCCCACCTTGAACACAAAAATCCATGGATGATCAACCCCCTTCTATTTAATAACATAATATTTGCACAGATCCTATGAACATCTTCCCAGGTATTTTAAATCATCTCTAGATTACCTGTAATACTAAATACAACATAGATACTATGTAAACAGTTGTTATACTCTAATGTTTAGGGACTGGCAAGAGAAAAGTCTACATATTCAGTAGAGACACCATTTTTTCTAAATATTTTCCATCTATGGTTAGTTGAATCTACAGATATGGATGGTCATACAGTGTCTAGTATGGATATTTGTCTCCTTGCCCTGGATAAGAAGACCCACCACATAGTTCTTACCAAATACATGTTTATTTCACAAGTCAGGGGTTAAAGGGTTCCCGGTCCAGGACTCCAGCAAACTAAAGATGCCTTGCTCCTCCCTGATTTCAACAAATGCATTAAGTTCAGGCAGCAAGTAGAGGAACAGACTCCACCAACCCTCCTTCTGCCTAACCCAAGGCCAGGCTCCAGCTTCATCCACCTCTGGACCCGAAAAAATTCCACTCTGACTAGGATGAAGTATCTCCCTGCCCTGAGCTGGTCTGGGAACCCCGTAAAGAACGAAGGTGTAACCAAAGTCTTGGATGATGTAGTTCCATAGATGAAGCACCATCAGAAGGTGTGGGTGACACAGACACTTTGGAGGAAAGCGAGGCTGGAGGGCTGCCAGTCCCTGATTTTCATTTATCTTGCCACCCTCCTCAGGCTTTGGAAAGCGTAAAGGATTTCTCAAAATAAACCTACGATCAGTTTTTGTTAGGTTGGGACCAGGCCTCTGGTTTTCTTTGTTGTTGGTGTTGTTTTGTTTTGTTTTGAGACAGGCTCTTGCTTTGCAGTTCAGGCTGGCCCTGAGCTCACTATGTAGCCCAGGCAAGCCTAGAACTCAGCAATCTTCCTGTCTCTGCCTCCCGAGTGCTGGGATTACAGGCATGAGCCACCACGCCCAGCACTGTGGAATGTGGTATTGATTGCTGGTGGGCATGAGTCACCACGCCCAGCATTGTATGTGGTTACCAGGGATTGAACTCAGGACCTTGCGCTGTGAGGCAGGTGCCGGAACCACTGAGCTAAATCTCCAGCCCAACCAGGCCTCTGTTTTTAAGAGAAATGGCTTTTAGAAGCCATGATTTCCCCCCCCCCAAAAAATAAGGGAGGGCCGGAGATTTAGCTCAGTGGTTCCAGCGCCTGCCTAGCAAATGCAAGGTCCCTGATTCAATCCCTGGTAGCCACATACCACAGTATCGGGTGTGGTGACTCATGCCCATCAGCAATCAGTACCACACACCACAATGCCAGGCTTGGTGGCTCAATCCTGTAATTCCAGCACTCGGGAGGCAGAGGCAGGAGGATTGCCGCGTTCAAGGCTTGCCTGGGTTCCATAGAGAGCTCAGGGCCAGCCTGAACTACAAAGAGAGACATTGCCTCAAAAAAATTAAAAAATAAATAAATAAAATAAGGGAAAAGTTCACTTCTTCAAACATTTGATCCTGTTCATGTAGGCAGGACCAGCCCTCTGCTGGTGGCTTGTGCACCCAGAGGGACTTGACAGTATGCCACTCCAAATTTTATTAACTATTTCAGTCTTTTGCTGTATTTTAAAATGATAAACAGTATATCTGGATACCAAGGTTCTATAATTCTGTTTAGCTTTGTTTGCAATATGAAAAACTCAGACAAAGATTCGCCATGTATTAAATGAATAGGTCCCCAAAGGGGGATGTTAAAATAAGACCTTTACAGATGTAGCCAACTCAAGATGAGGCATGAGGGTGGGCTCTATCTGATATGACCATGAGAGGGTCTGGCCTCTCCAGGTGCTGGTCTCAGTGTTGCCCACCTCCATAGTGGGGAGGCAGCAACATCTGTTTTCTTGCGCTCTCCCTCTCTCTCTCCCCCCCTTCCTTCCTTTCTTCCTCTCTGGCTCTCTGTTCCCCCCCTCCTCTTTTTGCCTGTGTAACCAGAGATTGTCTCTTTGTATGGGAGTTCTACAATATTCCAGTGAGAGAGAAGGGAGATTTTTGTCAGCCATTTTTTTTTTTCCTTCTAAAATAACCAGACTCCACCTGGACATGGAAGTCGAGATGTTTCGACAGGATCCATGAGGTCAGGACACATACAGGTGCTTCAGGAGGGACCCAGTCCCCCCAGGAGCAGGAAGGGTGTTTGTGACCATGTGTTGTGCCAGCATGGGCTCCTGACTGAGGAAGGGATTCAGAGGGACCCACACCCTAGAGGGCTTTGCCCAGCGGTGAGTGGGAGAATTTCCACAGCCCACGCCCTTCATTTCAGACCTTGTCTCTGACAGTCTTCCAGGACTGAGTGCCCACTGGGCATCCCTGAGCCAGTACAGGCCAGGTGGCAAGTCCTAGGGCCCAGAAGTGACAGAGAAGCCAGAAGCATCCCACAGTACCTCCTGCCCAGGCTTCCCCTTAGCCCAGAGGGCAACACGACAGATGGTGGGTGGAGGGCAGAGATACTCTCAGCCAGCCATGGTGACCATGTGTGGGTTCTGCAGGCTTCACGTGACATGGGACCATAGGAACCCTTGCAGGAGCCACACCTTGTGTGAAAGGACCTGGCAGACAGCTGGGCTCCCAACCCCAAATAGCACAGGCTGGGGTGTCAGCAACAGGCAGTTATTTCTCACACAGTCCCAGATGCTGAAAGTCCCAGATTAAACAGGTTTGGTTTTTGGCAGGAGCCTCCTGGGCTGTGGATGGCACCTTCCCCCGTGTCCTCAGGAGCCCTCTCTCTTCCTGTGAGGCCACTAATACCCTCAGGTGAAGCACCTACCACCATGATCTAATCTAACCCAACTTCCTCCCTAGGGTCCACCTCCAGGTACTATCTTCGTGGAATTAGAGCTTTGCCGTTCCTCAGTCAGCCTCTGGCGCAGCACACAACTCCAGGGTGGAAAGTCCTCTGTGGCAGAAGCTGGAGGAGAGATTCTGGGCCATATGCAGGGAATTTCTTTACATAACACGGAATTTTTATCCCTATCCTAAATGACATTTTGAAAGCCTTGCCTTCTTAAATTTCTTTCTCTGGTGTCCAAATAAAAATAGACAGAGAAGCTGTGAACAAAGGCTGAATTTCCCACAAAGAAAGGCACTGGCACACACCAATTAACTCCTGTTTTTCTTTCCCCTGCTGTCAAGAGGTAAACAGAAGCAAACAGCTGAGGACAGTTTGGGAGACATTTGCTGATGACTCACCAAAAATCACAACCAAGCTGCCAGTTGCACTTCTGCTATAGAAATAAAACCTAACTGAAACTGTATTGAAAACTGTAACTTCATGAACCCTCCCAGAAGTACAGAGACCTGCACAGTACATCCAGTTCAGTGTGGGGAATCTGAACAGCCTCCTGGCCTTCGGCAGCTGCCCCGCCTCCTCCCCGCCCACGAGTCCGCCACCGCCCCTCCCCCACGCATCCGGAGAGCCCGCCCCGGTGTCTCGGAGGCGGTTCGCCTCCGGAGGAAGCAGATCAGAGAACGTGTTTACCAGGGTGCCCAACGGCCTCTGCGACGTCCCCGCGTGGCCCAAGGACTCCCGTGGACACAGGACAACCCCCCCGCCGGCAGGCTCGAGGGTGAACCGAGCTTGCAGTGACAGGGGAGCGTGGTTTGCATCTTGCAGCCTCCACGAGCTCGCAGTCCTGGGGTACTACGCTCCCAGGATTTGGTTGTACCAGGCAGGTGCTGTACGTGTGGCAAAGGGAGTTGGTGGGTGCCAGCGTGGTGGCTTCTGCCCTGGAGGCTGAGAAATGGGAGGCTGCCCGGAAATATCCTGGGGACGGGGCAGCCCGGGCTGTCAGTGATTGGATCCCCGAATAGGTGGGGTCTCTGAGGAATCTGCTGGATATATGTTGGCAGGAGACGACAGGAACGTGGGGTTGGGGGGAGGGTCGAGAGGCGCAGACCTGGCAGCCAAAATGGGGGAACTCCAGGGGCAGTGTCGGAGCGGACAGCCCCCTTTCATAGCCGGAGCAGGGATGGTCTTCTCCAGGTTGTTTCATCCCACAGCCTCCTGAGGCAGAGCTGACCCCAAAACACCAACACGGAAGTTCCACCAGGGGGTGCCCAGGGCCCTGGGCCTGAGCTGCAGCCACCAGGGACTCCACAGACAACTCACATGTCAAGTGTCCTGTTCTGGGTTCATTTTAGGAGGAACTTGGGCATTGAGCTCATCCTCAAAACCAACCCGAGAGAGATGGGCCCTGGCCTGGACCCAGCGAGGGTCAGGCATGGGTGCACGAGGGCCTATGACATTCTGGCTGAGGGCCATCCCTTCTTCTTTCCGGGTTTGCTAAGCACCCGCATCCGTGCCTGGAATCGTTTAAATGCAGGCACCCTAATTTTCTGTAGGGACACAGAACGGGAAGGGGAAGGGGATCTTCAATGTCAGTAGAAGTGAGTCCATCTGAGATATAAAATTGCAACATCCCTGTGTGTGTTACATAATTTGATGTGTCTGTAGTGGTAGGGATTGAATTTAGGACCTTCCACGCGTTAATCAAATGCTCTACCGTCGAGCTACACCCTCAGCCTTCATAAGATGAATTTATTAACAAGAACATTTCCACCAGAAACCTTCAGGTCAAATTAGGTATAGTGGTGCATATCTGTAATCCCAGCCATGGGGGAGCCTGAAACAAAAAAATCAAAACTCTAATCACAGGGCCAGAAATTTAGCTCAGGGGTTTCAGCACCTGCCTAGCAAGCACGAGGCCCTGAGTTCAATCTCCAATCACCACATACCACAGTCCTGGGCATAGCAAATCACACCCACCAGCAATCAGTACCACATACCACAGTGCCGGGTGTGGTGGCTCACACCTGTAATCCCAGCACTTGGGAGGCAGAGGCAGGAGGATTGCTGTGAGTTCCAGGCTTGCCAGGGCTACATAGTGAGCTCAGGATCAACCTGAACTACAAAGTGAGACCCTGTCTCAAAAAATAAAAAAAATCTGGGGCTGGAGATTTAGCTCAGTGGTTCCGGTGCCTGCCTCACAAGCACAAGGGTCCTGAGTTCGATCCCCGGTAACCACATACAATGCTGGGCGTGGTGACTCACGCCCACCAGCAATCAATACCACATACCACAGTGCGGGGCATGGTGGTTCACGCCTGTAATCCCAGCACTCGGGAGGCAGAGGCAGGAGGATTGCTGAGTTTGACATTTGCCTGGGCTACATAGTGAGCTCAGGGCCAGCCTGAACTACAAAGTGAGACCCTGTCTCAAAAAAAAAAAAAAAAAAAGAAGATTTAAAAGAAGGTAAAAGTAGAGAAATCTCCAAGATGGGATGGTTTTACTGATTAATTCCACCAAACATTGAAGGAACAAGTGGCAGTGATATTATACAAACTCAGCAAGGACAAGACACTTCCTAACTCATTTTCTGAGGTCAACATGAGCCCTATACCCAGGTCAGCCAGATACGTTATGAAAAAAATGGCCCAGTGATCTAAATTTACATGACAATGCCAAAGGCAGCAACAGTAAAACACAGTGGAGCTGGGCATGCTGATGTATACCTGTAATCCCAGAATTTGGGGCATAAGGAGTGCTGTGAGGTTGAGACCAGCCTGAACTGCACAGATAGACCATTTCAAGAAGAGGAGAGGGGAGGGGAGGGAAAGCCCAAAAGCCCCTGGGCACAGAACAACAGAGAAGGGACTGCACAGCCGATCTGGAGGCTCCCTGCAAAGCCCCAGGCACCAAGATGGTGGCAGCAGACAGGCCTGGGATGAAACAGCTCAGCTCAGACCCATATTTACACTGTCACACAGCTTCCAGTGTTCAGCAGCTCCACCAGGAGAGAAGAGTCAGTCTTCTTGCACTTGGTGCTAGAAAACTGAGGACCTTGTGGTAGTGGGGCCTTAACACCGCCCCCCCCCCAGTATTGCACATACTTCTCCAGGCAGATGGGCGAATGGGCAGCCAGTTCAGGAAAAGGCACTCGGTGAGGCTCCGCACGAAGAAATGCAAGTCATACCACTACGTGCTCTCCGGGTGACAGACAACAAGGAAGCCAGAAGTGGAGGGGCCAGAGAATAACCCCTGCTGCTACAGAGGCAATATCTGGGAGAGCTGGAAGGGCACTCGGAGCAGACTCTGTGAAGGTGGCAGAGGGTGAGCAGCAGAGATGGAGCCTCTCTGAGACTTGGGTCCTGACACTGAAGTGGGAGGAAGAGTGGGAGGAGAGAAGCGGGTCCCTGAGACCCAGGTAGGATCTGATGAGAGAAGTGAAGCCCATGGGAAGAACAGAGAGAGACTTCAGCGAAGAGGAGGGAGGTGGCAGGCAGCATTTTCTCCCTGAGCCCAGACTTGGTGGGAAGGGCGGCTGGAACCGGGAGACACATGGTGATTACAGCTGAGCCCAGAGGCCACCACTGACACAGGCACCAGTGGAGCACAGCAGTGGACACAGCGGACTACAGTGGCTAGTACGAGTTTTTCTCAGTCAGACTTCCCAAGGGGAGGGTGACTGGCCAGTAGCCATCCTGGAGAGAGGCCACGGAGCCCAGAATTCAGAGCAGCTGTGGCCGGCTCCATCTAGTGGCGCCGGTGTTGCAGAGCGTGCTGAGTTCAAGGCAGCTGGAGGCACATGGACTGTTGCAGGCTCAGCAGATCCTGGCTCCAGCCTCGGGATCAGAAACTAGCCTGCACTTCAGAGGAACCAGAGGTCCTGGCTGGCTGGGCGAATCCAGTGGTCGGCTGCAAAACTGGCGGGGTTGCTGGGATTGATCAGCTCAGCTCTGGACTCTGCCCACATCGCCTAACAGTGATAGCAGACACACGCCTTAAATTGGACTTCTATTTCTTTTCTTTTTCTTCCTCCTCTTTTCTGGTTGTTGTTTTGTTTTTTCTTGATTGATTTTTATTTCTATATGAATGTAAATGTGGCTTCTAGTTTGTTGTTGTTCTATTGTTTTTATTTCTTCCTTTTTCTTTTCCTCCTGTTTTCTTCACCAGTTTCCCAAAGTTTGTGTGATCGTCGTCTATCCTCCAGCCTTTCTTCTAATCTCTTCTCTTCTTTTATTTATTTTTCCCACCAACTCCTTTTAGATTTTCTCCCCTATGGGTAAAATTGCCATATCAAGGGTTTATTTATTGCATATCATTTTCTTGTTCATTGTAGATTTTGTTATATAAACAAAAATTTAGTTCATATGGTTAAAGGTGGCAAATTAAGAGTTACCACAGTTTGTCATTTTCTAGGCTCTGTTTGATGCTATTGTTATGACTGGTTGTAGAATTTTAGCCAAGGTGACATAATTGTGCTAATCAGTTGTCCTTCCTGGTGTTCTGGGGCTGAGATTGTGTAAGCATCTAAAAAAAATACTACAGGTCATTGCCAAAGAGCCTGAACCTAGGCCAAGTACGCAGAATTTTGTTACCCAATAAACTGAAGAGGTAGAATCTTGCAACAGACTCAAAACCCAAAAGCCAAGTGCACCTGGATGACACCTCTGAGCCGTCATTTTCTAAGGGTTCCAAACACTGCCAATAAAGCTATTTGCCATAAGAAATTACAAGCATCAACCCCAGAACTAAACTTAAAAAATAACTTAAAAAATGAGAAGACACTTACACAGGACACAGCCCTTCCCCTGACTTTCAACTCACCTAGGCAAATCCAGGTGGCAGTGAAGTGAGGGAATGCAGATGCCACCCACCTAGACTCACACTGGCAACATGGGAAAGTGACAGTGCAGATTAAGAGGGCGCTAGAAAAAATCAAATCCAAAACTGTTTCTCAGATAACTACAGAGATGGTGACCATATGAAAGACAGGGTTAGTAACTCTAGAGCAGATACAGATAAAAATAAAGGAGCTCAGGAAAATGATGGAAACCATGAATACCCAGCATAGGAAATAAATGGAATCCATGAAATAGATTCAAACAGATATCTGGGAGACTAAAAATTCCTTTGAGTTCAATCCCCAGTACCATAAAAATAAAATTACTTTGAAAGTATTCACAGCAGAATGAGCCAATGTGAAGATGGAATATCAGACATAGAAGACAGGAGTGCGGCTATTGATCATGAAAAGAAAAATTTCTTAAAATAGCAGAGGCCAGGGCCGGGGGGTTAGCTCAGTGGTTCCGGCGCCTGCCTCGCAAGCGCAAGGTCCTGAGTTCAATCCCCGGTAACCACATAAAATGCTGAGTGTGGAGACACGCCCACCAACAATCAACACCGCATACCACAATGCCGGATGTGGTGGCTCATGCCTGTAATCCCAGCACTCGGGAGGCAGAGACAGGAGGATTGCTGAGTTCGCAGCGGCTTGCCTGGGCACCATAGTGAGCTCAGGGCCAGCCTGAACTACAAAGCAAGACCCTGTCTCAAAAAGCAAAAAAATAAAAAATAAAAAAGAATGTGGAACATCTGCTGCAAGCCAGCCTAAGAGAGAGACCACATGGTGGACCTGGACAGGCAAGACCACATGGGTGGGGCCACCCAAACTCTGTAACCACCCTGCGCCCCTAAACCTAGATTCAGAACTCCAAGACTTAATGTTTGTCCTTCTGTTTCAGTCTTTATTTGGTGCAAATTTTTGGTGCAATTCTTTTCTAGCCTCTTGTCCTTCCCTTTTGGTATGTGAATGTTTGCCTATCCATTGTTCCTTGGATTATGTAACTTGAGTTTAGTTTTTATAGTTTCACAGCCAAGAACTTGCCTTGAATCTCATCTCAGAAGAGACTTGGACTTTAAGGAAATGCTGTAACTTTAGAATTGGGGAGGATTATTATATTTGTGTCTGTATGCTGAGTGTTCGTGTGATGCTAGGTGGAATTAGGAACTATTGGCTTTACTTAGTTTAGTAAGGTTTGGATGCGAAGCTAAGAAGGGTGAGCTGTGGCTGTTAATTCTGATACATCCACTTCGTTGGATGAAGAAATGCCTGTACCAAACAGATGTCAGGAAATGGGAAACATGTTCCAATGGGAAGGGAAACAAGGGAGGGCAAGGGAGAAAGGAAGGAAAGGACTAGAAAAAAAGTGAAAATAGAAGGAAAAAACAGAAATAAAAGTTTTTGTACACAGGTTAGAGAGGGATGTTTGAGGGGAGGGGGAGAAAGGTAAAAAAGAGGTGGGGTATATTGTTGAGGTGCAAGTTCCCTACAGTAAACATTATCATTATATATGTCTAAAATGTACCAATAAATGCTTTGTTAAAAGAAAAGGAAGGTAGCCGGGCGTGGTGGCTCACGCCTGTAATCCCAGCACTCGGGAGGCAGAGACAGGAGGATTGCTGAGTTCGAGGCTTGCCTGGACTACATAGTGAGCTCAGGGCCAGCCTGAA
>PVIC010043460.1:0-15392 GCA_004025085.1 Thryonomys swinderianus | reverse complement strand
AGGACAGTTGGGTAGGATCTCCCGAAGTAGACCGTTCTTTCTCTCCGAGACTCTCTGGCACCCCTGCCCTGCCCCCCACAGGGTACTTCTGTGTGGCAAGGGAAGGTTGCAGCTCCTCAGCCCACCCGCTCCATCCTCCGTAGCTCCGCCCGGCGCGGCCTGGCTCCCGCTCTAGTGTGGAGCAGAATGTCCTCCTTAGCCCCGCTTTGCTCCGAAGGCCTCCAGCAGGCCCGGCCCGCAGCAGAGCAAGCCTCAGGTTGCCGTGGGAGAGAGGACTGACACACACGCGAGTGGGTGCAGAAAGGGGCGGGGACTGCCCGGACTCAGGGGAGGCCGCCCTCTGCCCCTCTGTGGGCTGCAGGCTGCCCCGGCCCAGCGCAGAGCGCAGCCGTCCATCGCGTCCAGGGGGAGGGCCCGAGCGAGGTCAGCGCTCGGAACCTGCCGGGGAAGGCTTTGGCCGCCAACCTCCGGGGGCCCTTCCTGCCGCGGCACAGCAGGAGCGTGAGGCGGGTGCTGTGCTCGCAGCTGCTCCAGCTCGCCAGGGGCAGCCCCTGAGGCGGGGCAGCCGGCCTCCCGGCTTCCTGCTGAGCGAGGAGGCCATTCCTCCTCTGGCTCAGTTAACTGCAGGTACCCTGGAGGACAGCACCACGGAAGTGCTCGTCCCGCCCACCGGCACCTACCCCATCTCCCTGTGCACCCTCACTAAATCCCTGAGACGCCAGAGCTCGCTGGCCGCTGCGGCTCCGCGGCATTGCTAGCTGTGCGCAGCACGGTGCGAGGTCCTGAGCGTGCAACCACAGGGAGCGTGGGAGCCACAGAGGAACCACAGGGCCACACACCTGCCATGCGTGGGGGGACTTAGGTTCTGGCAGGTGGCTCAGGCAGAAATACACAGTGAAGCAAACAGCAGCTCGCCGGGCGTGGTGGCTCACGCCTGTCATCCCAGCCCTCAGGAGGCGGAGGCAGGAGGATTGCTGAGTTCGAGGCTTGCCTGGGCTACATAGTGAGCTCAGGGCCATCCTGAACTACAAAGCGAGACCCTGTCTCAAAAAAACAAAAACAAAAAACCAGCAGCTGGCGGATGCACAGGAAGGGGATGGTTTTACATGCAGTGACCAGAGAGGACATCGTGGTCCAGAAGATGGGGACAGTGAGAGCTGGCCCCGTGATCGGGTGTCAGAGGAACAGGAAAGCAGCTGGGGGGGTGGGAGAAGGTGCTGGACCCAGCCTTGTTCTTTGGGGCATAGTCGGTTTTCAGCCTACCCTTGTCCTCCCCACCTGGGAGGCCCCGATGCTCCCAGGCCCTGGGGTACCAACCCCAAGCTTTTGTTCCTCTCAGCTGTGCCCTGAGTAACGTGAAGAAGGTTTCTCTGGAGCTGGGCGGGAAGTCACCGCTCATCATCTTTGCGGACTGTGACCTCAACAAGGCTGTACAGATGGTAAGGTTGGGCCCGGCGTCGGGCTGGGAAGTAGCGCACGGACAGATGGAAGGATACGGACAGCCAGGCAGTATGGGGAGGACCTTTCTCTGACTCCAAAAGGTCTCGCCATTAATTTAGCCTCAGTGGACACAAGTCCATTATGTCACCACAAACAGCACAGCAGGAAGGGGACTTGTGCCTTTCAAAACAAATTCTCCAAGAAGTTTCGTGGCCGTCAAGACCATTGGAAGCAGTTGCTTCAGTTGAAAACAGAAGCCAGTTTCCTGATGGGAGACCTAACATCATACAGCCAAATTATGGAGGAACACGAAGCTTATAGCTCGCTAGTGAACTGGGTAGGGGTGTGTACAGTTCAGCCCGTCAGTGGTGGAGCCAAGTCTCTGTGCAGATGGCTAAAGGGAGAGTGCGCAGTCATCTCCGTGAGCAGGGTCCCGCTCAGGGGTTCAGGGCCCGGTACTCTTTCCCGTCAGACAGGAGAGGCAGCCACACCTCTTTCACGACAGATGGAACCCGGCTCCTGCTGGCTCTTTACAACGCAGTCTAGTTCTCTCCTGCAAGCAAACCAGTGCTTCTCTCTCTCTGTTACAGCCTTGCCTGAATAACCACTCTCGCCCGATGTCTCCTGTATATACCCTGCTATATTTCTTCCTGTACTTGTAATCAATAAGTACTGGAGTTCTCAGGCACCTTTTGTCTTTGTTACTCAGAACAGCTTAGATGATCCCAGCCTCTGCTTTCTCTTTAAATCTCATTTCTGTGTCTTTTATTCCCTCTCTGTCTTGCGTTATTTTGCCTGGCAGGAGATCAGGACCCACGGCTGGTCCGGGCTCTCGATCCTGAATAGCCATGGGCTCGTTCCTGCATCTTGCCGGGCAGGTGTGCGCCCACCTGTGCAAGGGGACCTCAGTGACACCTATTCCCTGCCTTTGCTGCAGGGACTGACATCTGCGGGGCTCAGAACAGTGGCTGTGTGTCGCGCCAGCCGTGGAAGGGTTTTCCTTCATGTTAGTGTTGTCCTTTTTATGCCTTGATCTCCTCTGCCCTGCTGTGGGAGCAAACCAGGAAGGCCAACCAGGTGCTCAAATATGCCCCACCCCGTCCTGCTCTGTCCTGGAGGAGAAGTAACCCCAGCATGCTCACAAAGGGAGTCTAACCTCCGTAGATGGAGACACTGAGGGAAGCTGGGTTCTTGTTCACAGACCCCTGTGGAACCATCAGGCCTGGGCCTTTGCTCTGGTGCTAAGGCTGGTGCTTCTGGCCCCTGTGTATCCCTGAACCCTACTGTTAGGTGACAGTACCAGCTCCCAGAGGAGATGGGCTGGATCCTTGTCTTCCTTCTTCCCCTGGCCTCCCACAGATGGCTGCCCGGGTTTCCAGAAGCATTTTTGGAGGATGTTTATTCTGATCTGCCAGGGGCCTCTGAGTCTGGCTGCTTTTCCCTGACCTTATCAAGAAAAGGTCTGGGCACTTGGCTCAGTGGTTCAGGTGTCTGCCTCGCAAATGCGAGATCCCGAGTTTGATCCCTGATACCAGGAGAGGAAGGGGGCGGGGCTTGTAAGGGCCGCAGGATTAGCTCAGTGACACTGCACCTGCCTTGCTAGCACAAGGTCCACAGAGTGGACAGTGCCCCTGTCCTCCAGCCGTGGGACTGCGGGCCCCGTTTTATCTCCCTCTCACTGCGTGGCCCTGCGCTGTTGTGTCCCATTTCCCATCCTGTCACCTCTTGCCCCTCCCCCCAGATGGAGGGTTAGCTGGAACACGTGGGCCCAGTGCTCCCTGAGCCTCGCCTGCAGGAGCACAGCACACGGCACCTCCCTCCCCTGATGGAAGCGCCAGCCCCAGTGGGGACCTAGGGCGGGAGCCCTGGAGGCCTTTTAACCCAGCGTTTGTTCCGTTCTCCGAAGGGAATGAGCTCTGTCTTCTTCAACAAAGGGGAGAACTGCATTGCAGCAGGGCGGCTCTTCGTGGAGAACTCTATCCATGACCAGTTCGTGCAGAAGGTGGTAAGTCGTGCTCCGAGGTCTCACAGGTGCCACTTCAGCCGGATTACGGCCTAGGGAGGCGGAGGAGGTCAGAGGCCAGAAGGAAGGATGTCTGGGTGAGGTGGCACCAAGTCCTTCTCCAGTTGGGTACCAGCTACCGGGCTCAGGGACCCTGAAGGGGACCTGAGTCTTCACTGGTTTCTATCAGTTCATTAAGAAGCAGGAGCCTCATGGCTGAGATTGACATGGCCAGAGGGGCCCTGGAGAGCAGGTGTGACTCCGTGGCAGAACTCTTACCTAACATACACAAGGCCCTTGATTCCATCCCTAGCATCATTAGAACAAAAGCAAAACTAGAACCTGTTTCATATAGGCTCCTAGAAGAATAGCCTGGGAGAGGAGTCAGATACATGTGCTTTGCTAAGAGGAGACATCTTGGATGAAGCCTAGAAAGCAGAAAGGTCCAGAAGAGGTCAAGGGCAGCCTAGAGCAGGGACACAGCCCCACGTCCAGTCCGTCTCTGACATGATCCACCAGTAGGAGCCTGGAGCACAAAGTCCACCACCCCCGACGTCGGTCATCCAGGCTCCGCCTCCCCGAGTCAGCGGTCCGGAGACCACCAACGGCTGCCTGTCAACCGGAGAAGGAGACGCAGATGTTGAACACACTGGGCAGCATCACCTGCTGGATTTATTGGCTCAGTTAACCCAAACCAGAGCAGGAAGACAGACCCAGAGCGGGAAACAACCCCCTCCACCCTGCCGACTCTTTCAGAAGAGTTGTGGGTAAGGGTACTAGTTGGCCCAGCCCGAGCCATCCTTGATCCTGACAGCAGTAATCAGGGCAGCCACTCTGGTCAGCACAGCTGCAGGCAAGAACCTCCCTCAGGTCCTGGAGGGCGGAGCTGGATCCCAACAGACGCGTACTGAGATGCTGGGAAGACAGCAACCTGCGATTCACAGTGCTGAGGAAGCCAGGAGCAAGGAGAGGGTTTGTGTGCTGAGGATGGAGTGGGGTGTTTCTGCAGAAGATCTGTGTGTCAGTCAGCTTTCCGTCACTATGCCAAAATGCTTATGATAAATAAAGGAGGAAGAATCTCTTTTGATCACTGTGAACAAATAACTTAAAGGAGGGAAGGGTCTGTTATAACTGATGGTTTCAAACGTGTTAGTCTAATTTGGCCTTGTTGCTTTTTGGGGCTATGGTAGCCACGGGGTGAATGTGTGGCGAGGAACTGCTCACATCGTGCCAGCCAGTAACTAAAGAGAAAGACGTGAAGGTCCGCTGTCCAGTAGCCCCGTCAAGGTCACATCCCCCGTGACCTAATTTCCTCTCACTCGGCCTCATCTTCTACAGGCTCTGTCTCTTCCTAATAGCATGACCAGGTGAGGACTAGTCTTTAACGTGTGGGCCTTTTGATCTAAACTGCAGCAATCTGGTCCTGGATCTTGAATGATAGGTTTTTTAGTTTAGACAGTGATTAGTTTATTAGTTTAGACAAGAGACAGTGAGGAAACAAAAGGACCTTTCTAGGAAAACTCATGACCACTTTTGGTGCGTAGCAAGTGACCCTCAAAACCTGGTAATGTGGGGCATTCTAGGAGGTTGAGGCAGGAGGATTGCAAGTTCAAGCCCAGCCAGGAAAATTTAGCAACTTAATGAGAACTTATCTCAAAATTTAAAAAAAAATAGAAAAAGAGCTGGAGATGTAGTTCATTGCAAAACTCCTGGGTTCAATCCCCATACTGGGGTGGGGGGGAAGAGCTTTGAAGAATGAGAATAATAGCAAATCACTTAGCTCACTGTTATGGCTCATATCTAGATGTTCCCCCAAAGCCTCATCCAGTCATAGGTGGCTTTTTCAGAGGTGGCTGAATCTAGAGTGTGGGACTGATTCATGCTACAACGCTAGGTTTAAGGGTGCTACGGTTAATGGTGGCTGATTACTCCATCAGTCCACTGTCCTAATCTCAGTAGCCTGGATACAGTATAAGGGACAGGAAGAGTCTTATTGTGTCTCTAGCTTTCTTTGCTACCTTCTGCCTTCTATGAACTCTTTCTCCTCTATACTGCCTGTCTTCTATGTCACCCTGCCTAGTAGCCACCTGATTATTGACTGAAAATTCTACACACTGCGAGCTAAATAAACTTTCCCCCTTTAACTTTATAGAATATTTTATCTCATCAATGAGAGAAAAGTAGCTAAGACACTCACTACCCTGTGGGTGGCAGTTTGGCTTGGAAATAGATGCATCCTACCTTCCTCACGCGTCTACAGTTCATCTCCAGTCAGTCAGGGGAGTTGGCACCTCAGCCAGGATGCCCGCTCTTTGCCTCTGTGGTCATGCATTTTGTAGTTTGTGCTCAGGCTGTTCAGACCGGAAGTGGCAGGAATCCCAAGAATGAGAGCAGTTTAGATCTCTCTTAGAACTCACAAAACATTGCTTTTGCCACATTCTCCTGGGCAAAGCACATCATGACCAGTGTAGATTTGAGGAGTGTTGAAACTGACACTACCCTACAGGTTCTGCCACTCTAAGTTGGGCCATGATACAGATGGGGCAATGATCGCAGAGAAAGTGGTCATGGCGGGTGGGTGGCACCAAGTGGAGTGTGGGTAAGGGGATCACAGAAATGAAACCTCATCTGGGCATCTGCAAGGAGGTCATACTACAGAGGGTGACCATGAAGACCAGAGCTCCCAGGATAATTCTCCAGAGTCACAATCCTATATTAGTGAGTGTTTTGCTAGTACAGTGAAATACTCAAGGCAGGCTGCTTTATAAAGAAAATAAGCTTATTTTAGTCAACATTCTAAAAGAATGAGATCGAAACTGCATGGTACAAGCTCTGTTCGGGGCTTCTTTGGGCTGGACCATATTGTGGAAGGGGTGTATATGTAGCTCTGTCTCCCTCTTCATACGAAGCCACCAGAATTCAATCATGAAAGTTCCACCCAGATGACCTAATGGAATCAACCCAGGACACCAAGCAACGTTGTTCTTTCCATCAGAAGAGGCCAGAGAACAGTTTAGTCACCAGCTCAGGAACAGACAGGAAACGACAAGGTAGGGGGGATGGTGGCAGAAGGAGACTCCGGTGGTCCTGGTTTCTTGAGCTCTGCCTACCTCTGACTAGGGCCTGTTGTAGGATGCAGAGTTTTCTGTGAGCTGAAATGGACTTGACCTTGGAGCAAAGGGGAAGCAAAAAAAGACAGGAAGAAGAGCATGAGAAGGAGAAGGAGAAGGAGGGAGGGAAGAGGAAAAGGCGGAAGAAGAGGTGGAGGAGGAGGCCAGTCCATCGAACTGTGACATGGTCTGAACTGAAGGTGACGACCTTGACCTTAGGAGCCTGTAGAAAGAGCCTGTGAGAAGGGGGAGAAATGGGAGAGGAGAACTCCGGCCAGGACCCCAGGCCTGCTGGCTGAGGATCGTGTTTGCTCCACTCGCTCCCCTCCAAACCCCTCATCCCACTTCCTGGTTCCGTCCTGACTCCGCCTCCCCAGGCTCCAGCAGCATCACATAACCTCTGTCTCTTCCTTGAGGACACCCAGGCCAGCAACTCTAGGCAGCAAAGCTGGCTGAGGCAGCAGGAAAGACTTGGAGGGAGGTGGGAACAAGCAAGAGCTGTGAGCACAAGTAGGTGAAGCGAGCCTCAGACCGCTTCCTCCCACACAGGTCCCACTCTAGGCATTTCAGCCTAGAACCTAAGTTTGGAACCAGGATTGAAAAATGCTAAGAGTTAGAACACGCTGTGTGGACTGTCTTCAAGGACCGTAATGGGTTCACGAATGCCCATGTAGGATCAGGGGATGGTCCCCATCGGATACTGATGGCATCCAAGCCAAAACTGACTGAAGTGCCTTCTGCAGGTGGAAGAGGTGAGGAAGATGAAGATTGGCAATCCTCTCGACAGAGACACCAACCACGGGCCACAGAACCACCACGCCCACCTCAGGAAGCTGTTGGAGTACTGCCAGCGCGGCATAAAAGAGGGGGCCACGCTAGTCTGCGGCGGGAATCAAGTCCCTCGGCCAGGTCAGTCTGAGCACTCTTGCCCGTGTGAGTCAGTGCCGCGGCCTCTGATGTCTGAGCCCGCTCTCGCCGAGAGAGCCAGGGCCTCGGCCCTTTCTGGACCCTTGGCTGGGGTGGGTCATGGCTCTTTGGACACCTGGAAAACCCAGGTGCAGGACGGGTGAACTGAGGACCCGAGCACTGCAGACGTACTCAGGGCTGCCCCCATCTGCGCCGCACTGCACTTGGACGTCCCGTTGCTGTTGTGTGTCCTTCCGGTTCCGTCTCCCCGGGGATCCCCTGGCAGTGATGTCCGGGTTACCTTTCTATGTCTTTGGCTGACACTTCCCCGCCGTTGCTCTATGGCAGAACCCCCATGAGTACCTGCCCCCTCGAGACAGATGTGTCCCGGCTCTGTCGTTTGAGTTCCTCGAAGGCAGATCTCGTGCCCTGCACTGGCTCTTCCCGCACCATGCGGGAGTCTCGGGCCTCCACCCCATCCCAAGTGCCCGGGCACCCAGTGAGCTGCCAGCCTAACACCTCCATCTTGCGTCTCCGGGCTCTCCAGGTGCAGCGCTCATCACAGCCACCCTGTACCCACACTCGCCTGCTCCTGTAGAATCCTCCCTGATCAACCCGCACATGCCAGCATGCAGAGGCCACAGGGACAGGCCTTTCTGCCCCTGCCCCCGGCACTGCCTGCTCCGCAGGGACAGGTGGTGCGTCTGTATGCTTCACAACAAGCCTTGAGCAATTTCTCAATTAAGTGATGGCACAGACAGGGCAGGGGAGAAATTCCAGACTCTTCTCTTTTTTTTTTTTTTTTTTGAGACAGGGTCTAGCTTTGTAGTCCAGGCTGGCCCTGAGCTCACTATGTAGCCCAGCCAAACCTCGAACTCACAGCCATCCTCCTGCCTCTGCCTCCCGAGAGCTGGGATTACAGGTGGGAGCCACCACGCCCAGCACTGTGTTGGTATTGATTGTTGGTGTGCGTGAGTCGCCAGGCCCAGCATTCTTTGTGGTCACCAGGATCGAACTCAGGACCTTGCGCTTGTGAGGCAGGCGCTGGAACCACTGAGCTAAATCTCCGGTCCCCCACAGACTCTTCTCTTTTTATGACTGTCTTTTTTGAGCTAACGCCTCATTCCGTTGGATGTGGAGATTTTTTGCGCCTTGCTTCCGCGTCGCTGTCACCTCTGTGCCGGCTCTCTACAGCCTGTCTCATGGGAACCACCACAGAGTCTCCTGATGTAAACCCCAAACACGCCGTTTCCTACACAGCGGCCAGGGTGGTAATCTCTGGCCAGTGCTCAGGCCATTCAACAAGCAGTGGGAAATACACACTTCTTAACTTCTCGTCCTCTCTTGCTGTCTGTGCTGTCAGACAGGAGTCGCCTGAAGCCAGCGGCGACATCCCCCGGGCTCGCAGGGTTTGGGGGTCCGGGAAGCAGAGCGTAATGAAGGCACTGAAGAGCAGGGTGAGAGACAGTAACCTAGTAACACAGGCAGCTTCCGCCTCCACCGCCGGACCCGAAAGGACTCAAGGCAGGCAGAGAGTTTCTGAAACCCAGTAAAGAGCTCACCATGGGACTGGCACTGCCTCCCTCTAGCCTCGCTCACCTGGAAGGAAGGAAATGAGGGGTCCTGGGCTGGAGGTCCCCTGAGCAGGACCCAGAGCGACCTGGAGCGGAGTAAGGGTGGGGTAGAGAAGCCTCCCACGCTGTCTTCAGGCAGCCCAGCGCTCTGGTGCTCCACAGCCAACAGTGAGAGACTGCTGAATGAATACTTGGCATTCCCTGTAAGTCATCAGGCATTTTTTACACATTTCACGTCTTACAAATGATAATTAATGTTGAAATATAATTTATAAATGTACAAAAAATACAGTCACCTGCTATGTTTTGTTCAAAGGGTTCAGAGGATCCCATGACATGATTGGGGCAGGAAAGCCGCTCCCAGACGTGGGCTCCGTCGCCTGGGTCCCACCGCAGTCCATCTCTGGAGTGTGCTAGCACGCCCCAGGCGCTCGCCTCGGTGGGGGCCTGGACCACGTGGTCAACCCCCCACCTGCATGCCACGAGCCTGTCCCTCTCCCCCGCAGGTTTCTTCTTTGAGCCAACTGTTTTCACGGACGTGGAGGACCACATGTTCATAGCCAAGGAGGAGTCCTTCGGGCCCATCATGATCATCTCTCGGTTTGCTGATGGGTAGGGGAGCTCCTTCCCATTCTTAGGGGGCTGATTCTTTTTTGGGAATCAGTGGGGACTTGGTGTGGGCTTTGGGGGGGAACCCTTGGGCATCCGGGAGAAGTCAGACAGGGAAGAAGCTGGGGACACAGCCCGTGCTGCCTGTGCGGGCTTCTTACCCTCTGAGGCCCTGGCCCCCTGGGGGGCTCCGGATGCTAAGGAGGGCCTCAGGTCCCGCTTCCAGCAGTAGGCACCCCGCCCCCGCCTTGCCCTCTTCCCGTGTGTTTCTCTGTGTCTTCCAGCCTGTGAGCTTCTGCCCTGTGGTGCACTGCTCTGTGCTGGCCACCCCAGCCGAGTGGCTGAGGACAGCCGCCGAGATCTGTTAGCCCCCCCGAGATCTGAACGCGCAGTGTGGTCAGGGTGGGGTGCACAAACCCGTCACTGCTCTGTGCCATTTCCAAATGGCTGCGCTCACCTTGGGCCTCTCCCGCCTGGCACCCAACTCCTCCTGGAGGCCAGTCACGGGTGGCAAGGCTCTTCACTCCCCGCCCTCAGAGCCCCCAGAACGTCTGCCCCACTGTATCCTGCCAGCCAAGCGCCCTCAGGGCCGGCAGGAGTTGAGGGAAGGGACAGGCGCGTGTGCTGTGGAAGGGGCAGCGGCAGTTTGAGCCCCTTGGCCCCTCCCCCTTCTGCTGGCCACCCACGGCTGGGAATTTCCACTGAACAAATGGCAAAATGGTACCTCAGGCTCCCCTCTTACTACCAAGCTGTCAAGTAAATTACTGAAATTGTCAGCGTGGGCTGATGCCATTAGCATAAGGGACAGTATTGTCCTCCGCCGGACAGTCAGTAGGTCTTCGGTCTGTGCCGTCTGGTGGGTGCCCAGCCTGAGTGCCCGCCTTTGCCTTTCCCCGGGAGTGGCTTCTGTTCCCATCTGTGAAGCAAGAGACTGTCCTGGGTGGTCGGCCCTTGCTGGCTGGCTCACGCTCTTCCCTTTTTCCTTTCTCCTCTCTCCCTCCCGTCCCTCCCTTCCTGCCTTTTTCCTCTCCTCCTCTTTTCCCCCCTTTCTCCTTCTCTTCCTTCCCCTTCCCTCTCCTCCCCCCCAGCCTCCCTCTCTCCCTTTCCCTGTCATTCTTTTCTGAGACGGGGTCTCACTGTGCCGCCCAGACTGGTCCTGAAACCCTGGGCTCCAGCAAACCCCGCGCCTCGGCCTCCTGATCCGCTGGGACCAGGCGTGTGAGTCCCCGAGCTCGGTCCTCTCCTCACCGTAGCTCCGTGCCGCTCTCCGCTCTGCCCTCTGTCTCCTTAGACTTCTTCGCCCCTAGCGTTTTCCCTCCTCCTTAGGCCTTGGGTGGCGAGGATCTGGGAGGGGCCTGGCGTCGCTCGGGAGAGGAGACCCTGGTCCTCATCTTGCGTCCAGGGCTGGAGCCCTCTGCACTTCCCTCAGGGCGTGCTTGGATTTTCTCCACAGGGATGTGGATGCTGTCCTGTCTCGGGCCAACGCCACAGAATTCGGCCTGGCCTCCGGAGTCTTCACGCGGGACATCAGCAAGGCCCTGTACGTCAGTGACAAGCTGGAAGCAGGCACTGTGTTTGTCAACACATACAACAAGACGGATGTGGCTGCTCCCTTTGGAGGATTCAAGCAGTCTGGATTTGGCAAAGATCTGGGTAATCTAATCACCTCTGTAGGACTGCTTTCATTTATTCATTCAACAAACTTCTGTCACCTAGTGCTAGGCCCTGTCCCAGGTACTGGACTCCTGTGTCACCCTAGGCAGAGTGACTGTTAGGATCACTTCTTACTGGGCAACCATTAAATCGGTGAACGTGATCTTGCAGAGAGGAAAGAGAGCTAATGAAAGGGCAGGAAGCATAAACTGGGAACAGACTTCACACAGATCAAGAGGGCCTTTCTGAGGAGGTGCCATGACTTGAAGACTTGCATGTCAAGGCGGACTTATCCATCAAGCTGGAGGAACCAGCTCCGGCCTTGAGGCTGCAGAGGCCTGAGCGGCTGACACGCGTGAGGGCGGGCGGCCTGAGAGGCAGGTGGTGCTCACAGCTGGAGGGCCCTGGAGGCCACTGTGTCGGGGGCTCGGGCTCGAGCCTCGAAGGGAGAAGGAGCTGCAGGTCACAGCCAGTGCTCCTGGTCACCCAGCGTGGCGATGATGTCACAAGCAGTCGGCCGGCTCCGGGCTCGCGCATTCTCGGTGGGCGAGCCTGGCCCCTGCACTGCTCTCTCCCGGCTCCTCATCCGTCTCTCTGTCCTGCTGCTGTGGAAGCTGACAGCTGGAGACCGGGCAGACTGGATGGGCAGGCCTGGCACGGTCTAAGGAAGCAGCGTGGTCTCCAAGGGGCCATGGCATCTCTCCTCAGACTCCTGTGCCCGCTCAGGGACGGCAGGGAGGATCAAACTGAAGCTGGGACCCAGGGGTCTCACGGGCTGAGCTGCACCAGCCACAGAGTACAGTCGAGTGTCAGAGTCCTCAGCGGTCCTGCGGGGCCTGCCCTTCCCCCACCACGGCTTGATCGGGAGATGGCTGTGGGGGCTGGGCCAGGAAACAGGAAGTCTATCACAGTGGAACAGGAGCTGGGGAAGGTTCTAGAACAGCTATTCCAGATTAGAGTCCTGGTACTGCTCACCTGGGCATCCCTTTCTCCCTGCAAGTAGAGGGAGCCAGGGTCACCCCACATGGTTGCTCCTGGAACCCGGGGAGACATTTCGAGTGCAGCATCTGGAACCATGTGCTGTACCGTTTGTCCTGCAGGAGAGGCAGCCCTGAACGAGTACCTGCGGGTCAAGACGGTGACTTTCGAGTACTGAAGACGGATCTCTGCAAGAGGGAACACCAAGGCCCTACGTGCCCCCTCATCCTGCACAGCCCTTGCCTCCCTAGGGAAGACCAGGTGCCCCCAAGAGCCAGGGCGCAAGCTCCTCCCCCAGCAGCTGCTGAAGCTCTCCTGCCTGTCCCCCAGCCGCACCATTTGGGACACACTGTGCACAATCAGAAGTGGCCCATGGCAGAGAAGCGGAAAATATTTCCCTCCAGGGAAAATAAAGATTCTGTGTACAGACAGCCTCCTTCCTGTGCCTCGCCCTGGCCCAGCGCAGCCTGGGAGCCGTGTGTCACCTCTGAAAGCTCGGCACAGCTGTGTTGCTTGGACCTGGCAGAGCAGACTGCCTGTGGAGACGTGGAAGGAAATGCATGGGGACGCTCGGGCCTCTACAGAGCAGGCTTTGGAACAGAGGGCTGAGAGAGATTTGGGGACAACCCCCGAGAAATAGAGAGGGAAGCAGGTTCGGGGGTGGAAAGCCTGGACGGTGGCCCTGCTTCATGTCTGCAGAGTCCTTGCCTGATGTCTCAGACCAGGGACACCCGTTTCCTACCCTGTTTCTCACGGCGTCCCCTCAGCCACAGGCGCTGGCGCAGGGCCTCTGTCTCTTACGCCCTCATCCACGGAAGCCCAGGGCCCTCCCTCCGTACGGCCAGCTTGTAGATTCCAAGCACTACAATGTGTACCTACTCACTGCTGCCTCGTTTCCCCTATATATTTACTCTCTTCTTTGCTATGCATTGCTACGATGAGGCTGTAAGCATGTGTGCGTGCGTGTGCGTGTGCGTGTGTGTGTGTATTGGGGATCAAGCCCAAAGATACCCTGTCACTGAGCTTAGCCTCTCTTATTTTGAGATGAAGGTCTCACTCAGTTGCCGACGTAGTACTTGAACTTGTGATCCTTCTGCCTCAGCTCTACAAAGTGCCGGAATTCTAGACATGTGCCACTTTACCCAGCTTCACAGACCTTCTCGAAGGTCAACGAAAAATGAGTTTCTGCTTTATGTGGCTACTGAGAACCCCAAAGCCCAGAGCTGCCCCAGGCCTGATGGGTGGGATCATGTGATCCGTTTTCCACTTACCCCAAAGCAGGGCCATGTTACCCCACTGTGGATCCCAGGCTCAACTCTTGTTGGCCACTGAGGGGCGTGAAGGTGTGTTTCAGACACTTTGCCACCTCAGAATTGCTATCTCCTGGGGTGGCTGAAGACCGAGGAGTCCTCCTTGCTAGAAGGAGGTCTTTCCCTGGTTTACAGGCACAAAACTACTTCTAGCTTTCTGTTCTCCTCCCACTTCAGGAATTCCTCAGAAACCATAAAATGTAGGTAGGAATGTTAGTTATGCCCCAATTTCATTTTCTTTATTCCCTGCCAAAATCATATTTTACCGGGCAGGTGGCTGCCTGAGAAAGACAGAATTTCCCAGCCTCATTTATGGCCAAGTGAAGTCAGGAAACCAAGTTGCCGTCAACAAAGTGAGCGGATCTGATCAGGCCACCTTCTGACACGTATCCCACGGAAGGGTTCATGCTGCTGTCCCGGATGGGTGGAAGCAGACTCTGTGGACACAGAAGGGGCCACCTTCTCACTGCAGGATGAGCAGCCCCGGGGCGCCGGGATCGAGGAGGCCCGCATCCCCTCCGTCCTCCAGAGGGGACTCACTGGCAGACTGCCACACGAGAGGTTGGCTTATCACTGACGTTTTGCAAATTTAGAATACACATGTGTTTCATCATGTTAAGGAGAAGGGTTTCAAGTAGTTTAAAGATAAAATACAAAAGCTGGGTACAGTAACATGTATTTGCAGTTCCATTGTTTGGTTGTTTGTTTGAGACAGGCTCTCGCTTTATAGTTCAGGCTGGCCCTTAGCTCACTATGTAGCCCAGGCAAGCCTGGAACTCAGCAATCCTCCTGCCTCTGCCTCCTGAGTGCTGGGATGACAGGCGTGAGCCACCACACCTAGCATTGTGGTGCGTGGTAATGATTGCCAGTAGGTGTGAGTCACCATGCCTGGTATCGTATGTAGTTACCAGGATCAAATTTGGGACCTTGTGCTTGCCAGGCAGACGCCAGAACCACTGAGCTAAATCCCTGGCCTTGTAGTTCCATTGTTTGGAAAACTGAGAAGTATTTCTGGAGCTCAGAAGTTCTGGGTAACCTAAGCAGCACAGTGAAACCCTGCCTCTTAAAAAATAAAGGTGTGTGCACACACACATCCACAGCGCACACACACACACACAAATGAATTGGGACCCAGGGAAAAACTATTAACTGGGTTGCAGGTGTAGCTCTGGGGAAGAACACTTGTCAAGCACGTATGAAGCCCTGGGTCCAATTCCCAAAAAACAAATTGTGGTAAAACATACCTAACATAAAATCGACACACCTTTTCTGTTTGTTTGTCTATACTTTGTTTTTTTTTTTTTTTTTGCTTTTTTGGAGACAGGGTCTTGCTTTGTAGTTCAGGCTGGCCCTGAGCTCACTATGGTGCCCAGGCAAGCCGCCGCGAACTCAGCAATCCTCCCGTCTCTGCCTCCTGAGTGCTGGGATTACAGGCGTGAGCCACCACGCCCAGCATTATATGTGGTAACTGGGGATCGAACTCAGGTCCTTACGCTTGCGAGGCAGGCGTCGGAACCACTGAGCTAACCCTCCGGCCCCTATACTTTGTTTTTTGAGACAAGGTCTTCTATGTAGTTCAGGTTGAACTCTGTGTAGCTCAGGCTGGCCTCGAACTCGTTGGAGTCCTTCTGCCTCAGCATCCTAAGTGCTGGGCACCATGGAAGCCTAAGGCCTCCCCTCCACATATCCAGCCTGTAGATCCCAAACGCTGCACGTAACTTACTCCCTGTGACACCGCTTGGGTCTTTTGAGTAGGCAGTCCTGACTGTTAAATAGTACCGCGATCATCCTCCCAGTTTATCTTGCAAAA
>PVIC010043459.1:0-15409 GCA_004025085.1 Thryonomys swinderianus | reverse complement strand
TTCTTTCTTTCTTTCTTTCTTTCTTTCTTTCTTTCTTTCTTTCTTTCTTTCTTTCTTTCTTTCTTTCTTTCTTTCTTTCTTTCTGTCTTTCTTCTTTCTTTTCTGTCTCTCTTTCTTGAGGCAGGGTCTCACTTGGGGACTCCTCCTGATCCAGACACCTCATGCTAAGCCCCACCCCTGACACTAACATCATGAGGAATTGAACCTTCACATGAGTTGTAAAGGAAACAGTCCATGTTCAAATTGTCACACTTTGGACTGTCTCTGCCCTCTCTCCCTTGCCATCCATCCTCCAGAGCCACCTTTCTAGAATGGAAATCTTCCAGCCATTCTTCTGCTTTGAGACGGAGGCCTCTCGTTAGGAGTGCACCCTGCAGCATGGGCCTTCAGGCCCTCCTCTGTGGGGAGAGGATAGGACCAGCTGCTAAAACTGTACAGGTCCTGCAGACCACCCATCAGGGAGCCCACTGGGGCTGCTGGTGCCCCATTCCGCTTGGGGTGCCTGTGTGTGGTGGCAGCTGGCCTCCAGGGCACCGGCACATGCTTCTTGCAGATGATCACACAAAGGGGAACCACAAAGGTCAAACGCCTCTCCTGGAGCACAGACCTATGGAAAGGAACAACTGGGCAAAGAAAATAAGAAGGGAGGTGGATCCCTGGGACACAGGAAGGATCTGAAGAGAAAGCTGGAGCCTACAGAGAAATTGAAGAGAAAGATCCTGACACAGAAAAAGGAAGGGGCAAGCTACCCTTTCTTTCAGCTCCTGCCTAGTGGTGTGAGAAGGAAGATTGAATCTTGAGAGATGCAGTGAAACTGGGTGACTCTACAGGCCTCCAGAAGAAACACACCAATGGAGCTACACTGTGGGTGTTGGGTAATACAGCAGCTGGTGAGTGACTCCAGTTGAAGTGTCTGCCATCCCCTGAAGAGGATGCTTGGTCAGAGGAGCCATTTTAGGGAGGGACTAACCAAACCCTCCCATCTCTGGGAGATGCTCACAGTCTTTGGCCACAAACCCAACTGCAGCCTGCACCATGCACAGGGCTGTCCTATAGCACATTGTGGAACACCAGCTAGCACATCAGCTTCTGTTCTACACCCTGTGGGCTCAGTAATCATACTGATTCACAGTTAGTGTGTCCAAGTTACTTGATGGAAAGATTTATATGCCTCTGTTTTCAGTAACAGGCAAGGGAATTGTTCCCCACTTAGATATGATGTTTATCCCAAGAATACCAAGTATTAGAGAAGAAAATGCTTTCCATAAAGACTTCAACTACACTTGTTCTTCTGCAAACATCTTAATTCTAGCAACTCTTACTTTCCCTCACGGTACCCTCACTGCAGACTTTAACAACGTTTGGTTTTATAATGCCAGGTAGGGGAAGTATTCCCAGCCAGACATAATAGCTAGTTCCATTAAAATTTAGATAGAGGAGACTCAACTTTACATATAGTTTACATAAGTACTCCAACTTTCATTATCCCACAAACCTTACTTTTTATGTTCTTGAAATCTTGTAGCCTGGGACAGGGCTTAACTAACAGTCAGTTGGGACTACAGGAAACTGTCCTACAGAGGAATCCTGGGAACTTCTTCCTCCTTCACTGTGCATTTAGGATTTGGCTCCAGACATGGGTGGAGCTCAGTGACTTTTGCTCTTTGGCCAGTCTTTATCCCTTTTATTCTACCTGACCATTGCCTGCAGTGGTTGTTGGTCAGTCCTCATTGCAATTTTTCACTTTTGGCTTTTAAGCTTTCTCCAAATGGGGCAAACAAAACAGACTTGTTCACACCCTTTATTGTTAGAGGCCTAATAGGCCAATTTGATCTGCCAACTTTTGGTGTTTTGTATCAAGTCTTTAGCTATATAAATACCCATTTTATTCATCCCATTTTCAATTATCATTGAAAGATTTCTTGCCTGCTGGGATGAGCCCTACGTCTTTTTTGTTCCCCCCACCAGCATTTGTTTTCTTTTTTTTTTTTTATTTTTTTCTCAATAATTATTTAAAATTTTCTGTCTTAAAAAAGTACAACATAAAGAAAGAAAAAAATATAAAAAAGGAAAACAATAGAAAAAACCAAATGAATATATTTTTCATCTTTTTTGGGAAAAAATAATCTCTTGATTTTCCCTTCCCTACTTTCTTACTGCTAGTCAGCTTTTGATCACTGTGACAAAATACTTGAAATAAGCAGTTTAAAGGAGGAAAGGATTATTTTTGTTCCTTTTTTTTTTGAAGACAGGGTCTCATTTTACAGTTCAGGCTGGCCCTGAGGCTCACTGTGTAGCTCAGGCAAGCCTTGAACTCAGCAATCCTCCTGCCTCTGCCTCCCAAGTGCTGGGATTATAGGTGTGAGCCACCATGCTTGGCTTTAGTTCTTGGTTTGAGATAGGAGATTAGCATACAGCAAAACTGTCTGGGGAAGTAGGTATGACCTGTTAGTTACAAGATTCTGGAACACACACACAAAATAGTTCCCAAAGCTCTGCACATGGACTTCTCGTGAGAACTTTTAGATAGCCCAGACCTGATGTCAGTCCGAGGTACAGGATCCTTGCATTGCCTCTCAGGACCCATATACAGAAATTCTTACAGATTTTCTTGAGATTTGGATGGCATAAAAGGATACAGACACACAGAAGAGCTGCCTAATGTGGGTTTCCTTATAATGGCCCACCCTGTATTCTCCAGGGTATACTTTATTTCCTTTTCTCCAGGGTATACTTTTAACTCTTTTTCCTCTTCTCCTCAGCCCAAATTTGCCCTGCAGCGCCAGTTTTCCCCTCACTTTTCATCTTTACTTTTTCAAATAAACTTTGTCTCCACTTTTTGCTCATTTTGTTTATTCTTTGTTTGAGTTGAGAACAACCTGGAATCTAGCTCCAAAAGGAGACACAAGTACCAGACATCCCATTACATTTATTTGGTGAGCCACTTTTAAAGGGAGCTACCCAGGAACAGCTTCAGTCCCTGGCCATTTGGCCTGGTTGCTTTTGGGCCTATGATGAGCCGGACCATCATGGCTAGAACCATGCGATAGAAAAAAGCTGCTCATTTCATGGAAGCCATGGCACAGGAAGTGGGGTGGGGGAGGGAAAGAGGCCAAGATCCCAAGTACTTCTGCAGTGAGATCCCACCTTCTAAAGGTTGTGCCACCTCTCAGTACCCCTGTAGGATGCCAACAAAGCCTTTAGCACATGGCCTTTGGGTGCTGTTTCAGTTCTAAACCACACGTGGTTAACTAACCCAAAGGTTTTATTAGCATTGTAAAATTAATGATGGGAAGCTAAGAAAGTGAATTTGATGAGATTTTCTGAACTGTCTTGGTATTGCAGCAGTAAGTTTTTAGGCAGTGTACCTGTAAAAGGTCCCCCTTAACCACAGCATTTGCAGTGACCTGGGTCACCGGCATATTCAGTGGGTGGATATCCAATTATCATAAAGCCAGACCCATGTATCTTGTATATGAAGCATGGCAGCTGCCTCATTTTGGGTGCTCCACTTGACATTTTCAGGAGGAGACGGTTGATATCCCTCTTCAGAATTTGTAGTGCCTTTTTTGCAGTCCACCAAGCTGCCTATACTGTTGGTGATAGCTTGCTGAGTGCCTGGATCATGCAGCAATACAAGATTGTTCTACAGAGACCTATGGGTCCTGCCTTGACTCAAGCATGCATGTCAGCTCTGTAGCATGCAGTCCAAAGACATTGCCCCTAAACTAGTGAAGGCTCTTCAGGAAACTGAAGATAATCATCTGCAGAATGAAATGGCTCCTTCACATTATGTTCCCATGCTTCAGTAGGTTTTTGGTTTTGCCTCCCACCATGTTACCAGAACTCAGGTCCTTACTTACTGCCTGTCATTTCCCCAAGAACACGAGAGACAATCTCATGTAAAGAAAAGGGTTTATTTCCAAGCTAGCTCTGAATGAGTCTGTGTCTTACTGTGCTCAGCTGTGCAAAAGCTTTTATTGCAAGGAAGAGAGGCAAAAAGAGACAACAGTCAAGGGACAAGGAAATTCGAGATGAGTAAATTCTAGGAACAGAGGATGTTAAGGGTAGGAAAAATGTATTGAGAGAAAGATAACTTCTGCCTAAGAAAGAGACAGAAGGAGGACCAGAAATTGGGTTGCCTGCCCACTCTACTTCTCAAAGGTGTTTCCTGAGGCAAAGCTATGAGGTGAGGTGGGTACGAACTGGGACAAAACTGTGGTCACCTAGTAAGATAGTACAGTCCTTTAGATAATGTTGGTGGAATGGAAAAATCACAAGGTGGACATGAGGTGGGACAAAACTATGATCAACCAATAAGATTACAACAAGTATAGTCACTTAAGTAATATTGATAAAGTAGGGATCAAAAGGGGAAGCCAGTTGAGCAGCAAGCTTACATGGAACTAAGGAGGATTTGGGGTGAGGGATGGGTCAGGAACCTCTCCTGTAAGGGATGGGTGAGGGTCCTGGTCCTCCACCCAGGTGACTAATACTTCTTTAGAATATCAATCACTGCTATTCATTCCTAGGTGAAGTACATGGATGTAGTAGTTTCTCTCTTTTTATAATGCTAACCAGTGCACGTGTCTAAATTGTTTTTCTATGCTGAGGGCCTGGCTTTGTCTAACTGGTTTATAATAATTTCTAACTAATTTGGTTATCTGCAATAATCTGAGCTGAGGAGAGAGGGGGAGGTGGATTTCACTCTGGCCATGAGAAAATTGGAGAAGCCTCTATCACTAAAAGAAGAACAAAATTTTATCTTTTAAAGATCCATTTTAGCCTCTCTATTACACTTTTGCATAATTCTTCCTTCAGTGGGGGGCAGAATTCAGGCTAATGTTAGAAAATCAGATTCCCTGAGATCTGAGCTTAATCTAACATCAAGATCTGACCCAGGACTCTCTTTCACTTTATTTTAGTTTTTACAGACAGCAGTAAGCAAGAGAGTGAGTTTTTTAAGGCGACAGTTCGTACTCTTCATGTGTCCCATGAGGCAGCTCCTAGTTGTCCATCTCTAAATTCCATGGGTAACTTTCACCTTCAGTAACAGATAACACCAAACAGCTGCTCCTTACAAGAAGGGACCACAAGGCCAACAGAAATCAGAGGTTCCCTCACCCCTCACCCTTTCGTCCCTTTCCTACTCAAACCATGTTTCCAGGAGCCAGTGCTATTGCAGCAAATCCTACTTCTCTGACATCAATACCCTTCTACATTCATAGTATTTCAGGTCAACAAATGTCTGGGGTTTGCTAACCTATAACCTTTTCTTTGATTCTCCTGCAGATACCATCTGAATGTCTTACAATGCCATTCATTTCTGTCACTTCTGAATGCAGGCACTGTGGGTTAAGAGCTCAGACCCACAAAGGGATGCCTCTTCAGGTTACCCGTATCTTTTGTTGCACTTGGCTATAGGTCAGAGGTTTCTACGACCATTTTTTTGGGTTGATCATTTGTTAGAGTGACTCTGAGAACCCACAGAAACCTTTTACTTATTATTGCTGATTTATTACAAAGTATATTTTAAATATTTAATGAAAAGACTTAACAAAGAATAGTTTAAATATTTAATGAACTATTTTATTTCATGACAAATGAACACCAGATGAAGAGATATATAGGACAGTGTTCAGAAGGGGCTGAAGTGCAGGAGCTTCTGTCCTCTTGGAAGTGGGGTGTTTAGTCTCCTGGTACATGAGAGTCCTTGATCACAGAGTCCTTCAACTCCATCTTTTGGGGTTTTTATGGAAGCTGCACAACACAGTCATAGTTGATTAAATCTGTGGACGTTGATGATCTATCTTCACCCACTATCCCTTCCCTGGAGGTAGGTGGTGGGTGGGCAGTGGTAGGGCTGAAAGTTACAACCCTACAATCACATAGTTGGTTACTCTAGCAGCCACTCCTCTGGTTGTGGTTAGCTGAGATCCATCAATCATCGATTATCTTATTAGCATATAAAAAGATGCTTAACACAGGAAGCTGAAGTTCTGAAGTAACCACATCCATCTCAAAGACGGGAATGTCACACGCCTATATTCTCAGTTATTTGGGAGGTTAAAGCAGGCGCACTGCAAGTTTGAGTCCAGCCTGGGGAATTTAGTAATTTAGTGAGACTATGTCTCGAGATTTAAAAAGCAAAACAGAACAAGTAGGATTGGAGATGTAGCTCAGTATGAAGACTCAAGTTTTAACCTGTAATCTACTCCCCCCAAAAGATACTGCAGATTCGTTCACCTTGGCTGAGTAAGACACCTTGATTGTGGAGAGATAAAATATGGGAGTTAACAGCAAACATTGTATTTGGATAGTTTAAGCTTTAAAAAAAATAGCCATTTACTCTCACCCCAGGACTGGGGATTGAGCCTAGCAACACTCTATGCTTGAGCTACGGCCTTAGCCCCTTTTTAATTTTTATTTTGGGATTGGGTTTTGCTATTTTGTCCAGGCTGGTCTGAGACTTGTTACACTGCTGTCTCAGGGTCCTCGAGTATAGGATTATTTATAGGCATGCACTACCATGCCTGGCTAGTTAACCTAACAGCTTGTGAGTATTAGGTAAACCTCTTAGAAGGTATAATTGCCAAATTTAGGAGACCTCCTGTCTCTACCAACTCCAAGGCTCAGATTGCTACAAAATAAAACCTGATGGGGCCGGAGATTTAGCTCAGTGGTTCCTGTGCCTGCCTAGCAAACGCAAGGTCCTGAGTTCGATCCCAGTAACCACATACAACAATGCTGGGCATGGTGACTCATGCCCGCCAGCAATCAGTGCCACATACCACAGTGCCAAGTGTGGTGGCTCATACCTGTAATCCCAGCACTCGGGAGGGAGAGGCAGGAGGATTGCTGAGTTGGAGGCTTGCCTGGGCTACATAGTGAGCTCAGGGCCAGCCTGAACTACAAAGCAAGACCCTGTCTCAAAAAACAACAGCAACATCAACAACAAAACAAACAACCACCCCCCCCCCCCCCGCAAACCTGAAAGTCTGCTTGGTGGCAAACACCACTAATCCAGCACATGGGAGGCTGAGGCAGGAGGATCTGGAATTTAATGCATGCCTAGACTACGTAGTAAATTCAAGGTCAGCCTGGACTACAAGCAAAAGTCAACAATTGGTCCTAAAGGACATTTCCTGCTTTGTTATGCAAAGCCTACTTAATGCTCCACCCATGAATTTGATAAATATATTGATTTATTAATTTCTTTTTGGCCATAAACACTCACATACATTTTCACTTGTCATCCAGGGATGAATTGACTGTGTTCTCAGGACATAGTCACTTATATTTGGCTAATAATAAACTGTTTTCTTATTTTCTTTCAAGGAGAGTTTACACTGACAAATATTTTTGGAAATTCCAATGGTTTTTAAGGGACTATGTGTCAGGAAATAAAGATAGAAACCAAAATATACTTTTCTTATTATATCATAATAACATAGTCATGTAGCCACTATCATTAAACTTTGAGAAGACAACAGCCCAGTAAACATCTGCATTCATCCCATTAAGACAGCCTGGTGAAGCCTCCCCTAAGTTATCAACTTCAGACACTGGGAAATAAGACAGGATTACAGGTAGCCTAAAACACTGGGTTCTGAGGCAGTGTATTATACAGAATTGTGTGAGAACACAAATACGCAACAAATTTAAACACCTTAATTAGTTTTCTTTTTTGATTCTACAATGAGAGAATACCTCATTCTATAAAATAGAATGTTCTCCACAAGCTGAGCTTGGCCTTGGAAATGGTAAAGGGCTGAGGAAAGCAGAAACAGAACAGAAATGGGGGACAGATTATTTCAAAAGCCACTTTATTTATAAAGGTTAAAGCAGATGGAACCTCTTAAACATCCCAGCTAAAGCTGTGTAGGCATTTGGGGATCTCTCTTCTGATCTTCAGAGGGTTGGTCAAACATCTTAATTTTAGTTGGGTGATGTAGAACTTCAGCATGGGTGACTCCACTGTGGGTTAGTCCTGCCAACTTCAGGAGCCCAGTCCAAACCAATGCCCTCCTCTACATTTTGTTGAGCAGTAAATTAATGCAATTGCAGAGCTGAGATTGAACCAGATAGGCCAATTCCAGAGTTCAAGATCTTAACACTATACCAGCGGTGTGCTCACTCCCTGGAACATGGCAAGAATGAACGATATCTTACTTACTTCCCTGTTGCTGTGATGTCATTGTGAGCATCAAAGAAGAAAGGTTTAATTTGCTTCCAGTTGGTAGAGGTTTTAGTCCATAATAAGCTGCCCCAGGGCAGAATAGCCTGGCAGAGGAGAAACAATCTATGGCAGGGCAGGCAGAAAGTAGCAAGCAGCAATCGTCCCTTTCCCTCTTATCCATCCAGCCTACAAGCCTTGTGGATGGTGCCACCCATGTCCTGGATGGGCTTCCCATTACTCACATCCAGAATGATGCTAAATAAACTAGTGCACAAATCCAGTGCCACACATCCTTAATCCTAGTATCATAGCCTTAATTGGTATTTACACAATTTAGATCCAGCCACCTCCAAAAGCCCCACCTATGACCTCTTTGGGGGATATCTAAATATAAGCTATAACAAAAATTTATTGCTTTCTTGCTAATATCAAGTGAGTGGCTTCCTTGACCACATTCTTCTGCTGTGATGTGCTGCCACAGACCCGAGAGCAACATAGTCAAGTGACTGTGAACTAAAACTTCTGAGATTATAAGCTAAAATAAGCCCTTCCTTCTGATAAGCTGATTGTCTCAGCCATTTTATTATAGTGATGAAAAACTGATTAACACATAAGCCCAACTCAGAACTCAAGGGCCTGAATATTTTTGTTGGCTGTGGTTTACCTAGAGGTGCTAAGGTCCTTGGGAGGAACTACTTTCAAGGTGTCAGGAACAGGGGGCTAGGGTGAGAATAGGATGTGAAGACAGAAGATCCTCCATAGGGTGAACAGGGCCTTTAGAACTCTGGATGGGAGGATCAGGCCAGGGAAACTAAAAGTCTGGCCTTGCCCTGGGAATGGACTGCACAATTATGCACAAGTTTACAGGGAACTGCTTTCACAAGTGTAATTTTTAAAACTAAGTGAGGTGAGCCAGGTGTGGTGGCTCATGCCTGTAATTCCAGCACTCGGGAGGCAGAGACAGGAGGATTGCTGAGTTCAAGGCTTGCCTGGCCTACATAGTGAGCTCAGGGCCAGCCTGAACTACAAAGTGAGACCCTGTCTCAAAAAAAGACTAAGTAAGGTGGGTTTCTTGCTAAGTTGCCCAAGCTCGCCTCAAACTCAAGATCCTGTCTCAGGCTTCTGAGTTGCTCTGATTACATGCATATGCTACCTTGTCCAGAAAGGAACATTCTAACCTTTCGATAATTACTTGGTGCTCCTTTTACCACCCTACTCTGGCTTTATTTTCTTTGACTCTCTTTTCTTTAGGCTTTCTCTTCTTCCTGCTCTCACAGCTCTTTGTTTCCTTCTCCCTGGCCCTGGCCCTTCTTTTCCTCACCAGTCCTGCCCCTCCTGTCCCCACTCATCTTCCCTGCTCTTCTCATTCCCAGGCTTGTTCTGCCCCCTTCTCCCCAATCTGTAATGGCTCAGTGACTGAAGGCTGAGATGGTCAAGATGAGCTAATCCAGGGAAGGTTTTGCCACCGCTAAACTGTGTAACTTTCCAGGAAAGCAACTCAGTCTTCTTAGATCATACTTTATTTGCATCTTTCAAAATAAGAAAAATAAGAACAGCCCTAAATAACTCCCCAGCATTGCTTAGAAGAGTAAAATTTTAGAAGTAGCTCAAGTATTCATCAATAGGAAATGACATGGATTAAGTAGTAAATATAAATAAAACATATATGAATCATTTCATGTGCTGAAGTCGTGTGCATTTACTAGAAAGAGTAAGACTGAGATGCATGTCAAGCGAGGAAAGCTGTGCATGGCATGGTGCCCAGGAAGTACTAGTGAGTGCTGTCAGCAACCTCCTAGAACAGCCCCCTTTGTACAAGATATCAGTGCACGTTAGAGGCCAGAACCCAAATGTGACCATCTTCATAATGGTCACTCTGGGGGATTGAGAGCGGAGGTGAGAAGTATTTGGGATGTTTTTTGACTTTAGAGTCCTTCTTTAAATATTATTTAAAACATTGATTTTATTTTTACTGTAATTGAATTTTCTGGAAGAGAAAAAAACCCATTGGGTAGTCCTTTTCCCAGAATGCTGAATACCCAGCGACACAGTGCCTGGGATGCCCCTGGGGCTTCAGAAAGAGTGTTCCTGGGCTGTGGGGTGGGGCATTAATTCTACTCTGCCTGTCACAGGCCCCTTGGCTCCACCCACTTTCTTGTCCCCTGGCACCCCCTCCTTCTTTCCAGCCCGTCTCTTCTCCCAGAGGCACACATGTGGTGACAGCTGGGGAGGGCAGGTCTTAGAGGCCGTCCGGGTTCTGCTGCCCCTCCTCTCCCTGCAAGCTCTCTGCCTGGAGGAAGACCTGGTAGGAAGGTGCACATGCAAACTCCCCGGGGCTGCCCTCACCCCACCACCTCTCAGTCCACAGGGAAGGTCCCCAGGTTCTCTGTCCTCAGCCTGCAGCGCCTGCCTCCCGAGTCCTGGGCTCCCTGCGGGAGGGTGGTGGAGAGTGGCTTCTCACAGGGCGGAAGCTGGACCAGCCTGACCAGCAGGCCGCCGGAGCCCTCAGGAATTGCTACACAGTGTTGAACCCAAAGCTGACAGATGGAGTCATATGAGCAGACTAATTATATTTTTCCTGGGCATTTGTGAGTCTGCAGGAGCTTAATTTATGTATTAATTACACCTCAGAGCTAAACGAAGGGGAGGGTTCTTCTCAGGCAGCCTTCGAATTTTATTAGGAGACACTGTGCACGTATTTGGCTCTGTAAAGAAACAGCTACCGAAACTCCCCTCCGAGGAGCCAGGGAGACTTGGGGAAGCGGGGTGGGGGTGGGGCGGGCAGGAGGGCCACGCTCCAGCTGAACCTTCTGGCCCACTCCAGGACCGGCTGAATCTTCCGCTCAGCTCCTCTGGGCACTGTCTCCACCCGAGGGGGCGCTATGTGCCGTGGCTTCCCTGACCCGGTGTGGGTAGGTGGGGGGCACCCAGGCCCCGCAGGGAAACCTGGGCTTCCAGAAGGGCCTTATGTGCAGCAGGTGCCCTCAGGGAGCCCATACGTGGTGCTATGGAAGCACAGGTTCTGCCTTTCTCCAGGCCGATTTGGCGCGATCTATCTGACTTGTTAGGAAACCGAGGAGGCCTGGGTAGGAACGAACCTTGAAAGATCAGAGCTGGCAGAAAGAAAGCCATATTCTTGGAAGCTGGGCGGTTAAGGCCTGGGATCCTTAGCTCAGTGCCCCCGCCCCTTGTTTGGAACAACCTTGTCTACAGCTCCTATATAGTGCTGTGGGGTGGGAAGTGGAAAAAGCATCTTGATTCTCTGCTTTGGCCAGGTTTTTTTTTTTTTTTTTTTGAGACAAGGTCTCTCTTTTTAGTTCAGGCTGGCCCAGAACTCATTATGTATTCCAGGCAAGCCTTGAACTCAGCCATCCTGTGGCCTCTGCGACCCGAGTGCTGGGATTACAAGCATGAGCCACCAAGCCCCTCTTTGAGGTATGTGGTACTGATGGCTGGTGGGTGTGTCACCACGCCAGGTATTGCTGTACGTAGTTACCAGGGATTGAACCAGAGACCTTGCGTTTGCTAGGCAGATGCCGGAACCACCGAGCTAAATCTCCAGCCTGGCTTAGGCCAGTTTTGACAGGGGAAGCAGCCTCAGGCATTCTTTATACCAACTTAGTCACCAGCAAAAGGAGAGCAGTGAGGGCTCAGGACTGGGGCGTCCCTCCTAGCTCATGTAACATTCTGCCGCAAAAATAGCTGAAGCAAGGCCCACAGCTGTCCAGAGCCTGCCACCTGACAGACAGGTGTCCAGGCAATGCCAGGCCCTGGACGCAGAGCTGAGGCGTAACTGTGACACCAGCCGCTGGCTGACGGCTCGCTGGCCCTCTTCATGCCCAGCGCTCAAGCTGCGCAGGCTCTTCCGGGGGTAGGAGGCTCCCTGAAGGGCGGCCTGCTTCAGGTTCTGATAGGAACTCCTGCAAGTTGCCACTGACAGGTGACTCTAAATGGTGAGTTCAGGATGGGACTTGACATCTGCGACGGCTGAGAAAAGGTGACTCAGGGCCCCTCTACTCACATAAGGTGTTTTTTTTTTTTTTGTCTGCCTTGTTTAGGGCATTCCAAGAAGTGCAGCTCAGTGACAGAGCGCTTGCCCAGTGTGTATGAGGCCTGGATTCATTCCTCAGGACCAAACAAACAAAGAAAATGTTTCGGTTCAGCCATAGACATATTGCTAATATATTTTCGACTAAATCTACCAAGAAACAAGTGCAGAGAAGGTGGGCATTGAATGAACACACAGTAGGTAATTTAGGAAAGCTGGTTATGGCTGTCTCTAAATCATCTTTTGGGCCACACTGACGAATAAATGACTGATGAGTATCACAGACACTGTCATTTGACCAAAACCTTTTAACTAATAAAAGCTGGGCTCTTGGCCAGGAATATTAGTCTGTCATTCTTTTTGTTTGTTTGTTTGTTTTTGCTTTTTGGAGACAGGGTCTCGCTTTGTAGTTCAGGCTGGCCCTGAGCTCACTATGGTGCCCAGGCAAGCCGCTGCGAACTCAGCAGTCCTCCTGTCTCTGCCTCCCGAGTGCTGGGATGACAGGCGTGAGCCACCATGCCCGGCTCAGACATTTTTTTTTTTTAATCCCTGAGATGCCCCAATACCTAGAAATCCTTATCAGTGAGATTCTATCCCTCAAAGAAGGTTCTGGTTCATGCACTGAGCAGCAGTGAGGGAGAAGCGGGTGGGGTTGGAAGTATGGGGCTGAGGGAGTGACACCGCATGGGTGCCCACAGGGCTGGGTGGGGGCAGTGCACCCTGGATTCCTGGCACAAGGTCATCCTGGCGAGGGGCTCCGAAGCTAGTGAGTTTCATCCCCGCTGCTCCATCTGCAGTGGGAGCTCCTGTTCATGAAGGAAGTATGTGACCAAACAAGAGCCTGGAATGGAGGGGCTGCGGTGTTCACCCTGTTGGTGGCTGTCCCTTCATCTGCTGACCAGTAGTGCCAAAGCCTGGCTACAAGCTACAGAATGGCCAAGCAAGATGGTGGACTGGAGTTATTCTGGAATCCGGTGTCCCCCCCCCGCCTCTCTGCAGGAGCGTGGAGACCAAAGGTCCAGAACCCTTCCCCCGAGGGCCCTGAGCTCAAAGCCTCCTGTCTCCTGCCTGGAGCCTCAGGCCCTGGCTATGTGTCCTTCTCAAGATGGGATGGAGGGAGGCTGTGAGGTCTTCTGGGAACAGTGGCCAGCATGGATGACAGATAGCGCTCCGGATCCAGGCTGTCTGAATGTATTTGTCTTGTACTCTTGCATCCGGCCAGCCCCGAGACAAGACTAACCCTTCCTGACAGAATGAGTTCAACTCCATCCTCTGAGCAGGCTCAGGGTGGGCAGGGGGCTGGCTCAGGCCAGCTGGGCTCTCCGATCCTCGTGGCCGGGAGCCTGCTAGCTGGGGGAGAGAATCAGGGAGCCCTGGTGGGCCCTGCAGTTAGGGCTCAGCTCCCCCCACTCCACACCAGCTGGAGCTCGGAGGGCCTGAGAGGGGTCCCTGCCTCTGCTGCTTTCTCGAAACCCCAGGCAAAAGTAGAAAGGGGAGCCAGGAGAGAGACTGGCTTCTTTTCTTCTGCCCCCAACAGTCTCCCGTTCTGAGGTCCAGCTCCCACCAAATGCACCCATTGTGAGGAAACGGACCTGCACTGGGGTGCAGGTTGGAGAGAGGGTCCTGTGGGCGCCTCTGAGAGCACATTGTGGACTCCTGGCCTGCCACCCTGAACAGGGCAGAATGTGCACTTTAGTGCCAAGTCCTGTCCACTGCCAGTGCCACCACAAATGGCATGAGTCATTTGTTCCCCCTTTGCTGGGGCTCTGCCTTCTCCATCTCCTCTAAAACCTTGCAAATTCATATGCTCTTGGGAACCATCTTGTCTTGGAAGGGCCAGGGAGGGACCTCAGACTGTGGGGAGTCTCTTGGGGGTGACCCAGGGTGCTGGTGGCGTCTGGGTGAGAGTAGGACTGAACTGGAGCTGCTAGAGAGGAAGGCTGTGTGAGGAAAGGAGGGCCTTGGCCTCAAGAGTGTAAAGATGGAGACTACAGCGGGCCTCACCACCGGGGCTTCTGGGACATCAAGGACAGGGCCAGGCCACTGAGATGGTAGCACGGTCCCAACCGGGGGGCAAAGCCAGTTGTTTTTCCTGCCCTGAATCCCATGGAAACCAAGGGTCAAACAGACATGGGGGCTGGATTCTTCTTGGGCTTACAGGCAGAAGTGGAGCCCTACAGGGTACACAGAGAACCTGGAGGAGAGGCTGGTGGCACCAGAGAGGAGCCCGTCATACTCGGGAGGATAAGAGGACAGAGGAGAAGCAGGTTTGGAGCATCAAGTGTTATACATT
This sequence comes from Thryonomys swinderianus, assembly GCA_004025085.1. Classification (NCBI taxonomy): domain Eukaryota; kingdom Metazoa; phylum Chordata; class Mammalia; order Rodentia; family Thryonomyidae; genus Thryonomys; species Thryonomys swinderianus. The sequence goes on along the minus strand of PVIC010043459.1, from coordinate 889 downwards.
CTATATTCTCTTCATCGCCCACCAAACAGCAAGGAGGTTTAAAGCGGGTACGGCAGTGTGCTGCATTACACTGCCACAGCCCCCTCCATCTCATGTCTGGCAAGTCTCTTGGAACTGAGGCCGTGTGGAGAGACGGCTCTGGACCATCTGGTCGGCGGCAGTATGCTCTGCTGTTCACATGATGACGAACTGACTGACGACACTCCTCTCAGGGTGGCCTGTTGCTCAGCATCACACGACTGTTGTTTACCTGGGAGTTGAGGCCAGGAGCCATGTGCAGCGGTGGGAGTGAGATGGGGGAGGGTAAGTGTGTGGTGCATGTCTTGGAGTGTCCCTCTTGAAGCACAAGAGCACTACAGCACTTACATGACAACCTCCAGCTCAGAGACACAGGTGCTGGCAGCTGGAAGGGTGACCCCTATGCATTCATAATGGCTGCTCAGTCCTGTTAGTCCCATTGTTCAGGTGGTAAAACTGAGGCTCACAGAGGTCTCTTGCCCAAGGTGCCCTGGCTGGTCATTGTTGTGCTGGGATCTGCCACCAAACCTCATGCACTTTTTTTTTTTTTTTTGGCCTATGCACTTTTTTGTCCTGACCCCAGCAGGCTTCCTTCTTCTTCTAAAATAGTGGGCCTTGGGTGGTGGGGAGTCTGCCTTCTCCCACAGCTAGGGCCTAACATGTCAAGCACAAGGTTGGTGCCTGGTCAGGAGCGAGCAGAAAGACGACTTCTGGCTCCCAGCCTCCGACTGCAGACGGACAAGCTTCATTAGTGGACCTGGGAAGAAGAATCCAATTTTCTTCTAAATGCACCAGGATGCTCACTGTGAAAGGCCGCAGCTGAGATTTCAAAATACAGAGTGTCTTCCATCGGTGGCATGGGCTTAGGTGC